>VMBQ01004907.1:57500-60497 GCA_007657795.1 Dreissena rostriformis
GGTAAGGCTACAAAGTGGTCAGGCTACAACGTGGTCAGGCTATAACGTGGTAAGGCTATAACGTGATCAGGCTACAAAGTGGTCAGGCTTCAACGTGGTCAGGCTATAACGTGGTCAGGCTATAACGTGATCAGGCTACAACGTGATCAGACTACAACGCGGTCAGGCTACAACGTGGCCAGGTTTCATCGTGATCAGGCTACAACGTGATCAGGCTACAACGTGGTCAGGCTACAACGTGGTCAGGCTACAACGTGGTCAGGCTACAACGTGGTCAGGCTACAACGTGGTCAGGCTACAACGTGGTCAGGCTACAACGTGGTCAGGCTACAACGTGGTCAGGCTACAACGTGGTCAGGCTACAACGTGGTCAGGCTACAACGTGGTCAGGCTACAACGTGGTCAGGCTACAACGTGGTCAGGCTACAACGTGGTCAGGCTACAACGTGGTCAGGCTACAACGTGGTCAGGCTACAACGTGGTCAGGCTACAACGTGGTCAGGCTACAACGTGGTCAGGCTACAACGTGGTCAGGCTACAACGTGGTCAGGCTACAACGTGGTCAGGCTATAACGTGGTCAGTCCACAACGTGATCAGGCTACAAAGCGGTCAGGCTACTACGTGGTTAGGCTACAACGTTTTCAGGCTACAACGTTTTCAGGCTACAACGTGGTAATACACGCATCTACTCATACTTGCAGATCAAGAATGGCGACGTGGATATGGCCATTGGGGGCGACCAGGGCGGTTCGATAAGAATCCCGGCCTCCTGGGTGGGCATTGTGGGGCTCAAACCCACCTACGGGCTCGTGCCTTACACGGGGGCTGGCTCCTTAGAAACCACCATCGACCACCTAGGGCCCATGGCGGCAAGCGTCCATGATTGCGCTCTTCTCTTGGAGGTATAATAGTGCAATATAGAATGGAATAATATACATACTCATAAACACTGGGATCATATACTTATAGTCAAAATGATTTACTTGTCAGTGATATACAAACAAACAATAAAACCATCAATTTACCCGTTTTGTCAGAAATAAGATTGAATTACACTCTTACAACAAGTAAATGATAATAATTAATTGTATATTTGCGAATTATTCAACTACTGAATCAACTACGATTTACCATTCTTATGGGGGTACTTAGGCATAGTTTTAGGATGTTTCAAACTTCACTTCGTATTGAAACAATAAATAAATAAAAATGAGCAATAAGACACAGTCGCTATTCGATCGATTCATGTACACAGAAAGATCTGCGTATCTTGTATAACCTTCGGCACATTCTTGTTCATTGACAGGCAATCGCCGGGTATGACGACGGTCTAGATTCACGACAACCATCAACCATAAAGCGTGAGAAATATTCAGAGCTCGTGAGTTATTTATAATTTATATGGGTTCGGCTATGAGAAAATGGGGTTTAATTAATGTGTGTACAGTGTCGTCCCATATAAGCATGTGCAGTCCGCACAGGTTAATCAGAGACGACACTTACCGCTTTTATGATATTTTTCGTTTCAAGAAAGTCTCTTCTTAGCAAAATCCAGTTTAGGCGGAAATTGTCGTCCCTGATTAGCCTATGCGCACTGCACACGCTAATCTGGGACGACACTTTACGCACATGCATTAAACCCCTTTTTCACAGAGCGAGGCTCACTTCATATTCAGTCAGAGAAACGCTTGTTGCATAACCCATCGAGTTTTTGAAGGAATGAGTAAATTACATGTATCAACGATCGCGTGGATTCCTTCGATCTTTCCGATATTTTTATTGTATTCAGAATTCTTGTCGTCCATCGAACAGTAAGGAGCCGATGTGATCCACCGGTTGCATACATGAAAAACTTACCGCACTTCTTTTTCGTTTGTTTCCAGTTGGAGGTCGATATCATCGGTAAACGCGTCGGACTGTTGGTGGAAGGATTCGCGGGTTGTGAGCCGGATGTGCAGAGAATCGTGAGGAATGCAGCGAGAGGACTCAGCGGACTGGGGGTCAAAGTGGAAGAAGTTTCATTGCCAATACATAAGGACGGTTCGTTTAGTTGCGATTGATTCACGAGCACAAATGAGCTTTACATTAGTCTGGCCAAAAGGACATGAAATTGGTATAGTTTGAACAAAATTTTATTTCTGTGTGACGCATTCTTAAACATGTATTTATTGATATCGCTCTGCGTGACTCGAATCTGACCACGGAATTTATTTAAGTAGTGATAAATTTACACCTCCAGATTTTAACGGTTTTGGCTAACATGAACGCTGTTGTAACTTACGCGTCTGTTTGTAGGTGTGGCCATCTGGACGCCTATCGCTATGGACGGGGCCTACCAGTGCATGGTGAAAGGATTCGGTGAGTGTGCACGCCCGTCGTCTTTTTAGCTAACCTGTCACGAAGTGACATGGTGAGCTTATGTGATCGTGTGATGTCCGGCGTCCGTCGTGCGTGCATCAACAATTTGTTTGTGTAGACAGTAGAGGTCACAGTTTTCATCCAATCTTTATGAAATTTGGTATGAATGTTTATCTTGATGAAATCTGGGTTGGGATTGTATTTGGGTAATCTGGGGTCAAACACTAGGTCACTAGGTTAAATAATAGAAAAACCTTGTGTAGACAATAGAGGTCACAGTTTTCATCCAATCTGTATGAAATTTGGTCAGAATGTTCATTTTGATGAAATCTGAATTGGGATTGTATTTGGGTCATCTGGGGTCAGAAACTAGGTCACCAGGTCAAATCATAGAAAAACCTTGTGTAGACAATAGAGGTCACAGTTTTCATTGAATTTGGGTCATCTGTGGTCAAAAACTAGGTCACTAGGTCAAAGTTTAAAAAAAACGTGTGTAGACAGTAGAGGTCACAGTTTTCATCCAATCTTAATAAAATTTGGCCAAAATGTTAATCTTGATGAAATCTGGGTTGCGATTGTATTTGGGTCATCTATGGTCAAAAACTAGGTCACTAGGTCAAATCATAGAAAAACCTTGT
>VMBQ01004907.1:63116-89304 GCA_007657795.1 Dreissena rostriformis
AGTAGTAGTAGTAGTAGTAGTAGTAGTAGTAGTAGTAGTAGTAGTAGTAGTAGTAGTAGTAGTAGTAGTAGTAGTAGTAGTAGTAAGTAGTAAGTAGTAAGTAGTAGTAGTAGTAGTAGTAGTAGTAGTAGTAGTAGTAGTAGTAGTTGTAGTAGTAGTAGTAGTAGTAGTAGTATGTAAGTTTGTCACCATCAAAATATGTTAAAGTGAGACTGCACGATTGTGTCAAATATTTATGAATTTATATAAAATGTGTAAAAAACTTATTATACATATATTTCAATATAAATTATATGAAAAGTTGAGAAGAACATGTGTCGAAAAATGCGATATAAGCCAGAAATTTAATTCTGAAATCGAAAATGTCTGTACAGTCGAATTCGCCAGCATGTTTATCATGCATGTACGATGTGAATCTAAATTTAGTTTTAGTGCAGATTCGCTCATACGGCATAGAGACGCAATTTAGTTTTACGGATCCTTTATAATTTCCTGCAACGTATCTATAATACGACACACGAACACCAACTCCGATCCTAATAAAAAGACGAATGCTTCGGTTATTGTAGGAAAATATGTACGAAATATCTTCTTCACAAGCGGCCCGGGCGCTAATTTGCCTTGCTGCATTTTATGAAATTCGTCTTCAAAATATAATTTTTCTTGCCTTTTTTGTGTTATTGTAAATTTTTTATCAATATATTAAAATTTAACACATATACAAATCGTGCAGTCTCACTTTAAAACTATCGCAAGGGAAATGACCCCCGATAATGTTGAAGAACTACGACTAGCCCTTTTTCCATTATGTATGTATGGATCAAATGTATATATTTGTACAATGTTATTATTTGGAAATAAAATATGTTTAAAGTAAATAATCGAAAATAAATACTTAATGCATGCGTGTATGAGAAATTTTACAGTACAATACTTTTGCACAAAAGGCGTCGGCTATATGAGCAAGGGCTACTACAATGAGTCGCTGATGAACAAACTACGCGAGAGTTACGCGGTAAATCTCGACAAAGTCTCGGACCCAATGAAGCTGATGCTCCTGGTTGGATCTTACATGGAGAAGGTATGTTTCAGTGAGAGAATCTTACATGAAAACCTCAGAGCCGCGTATGTGAAAATGGGTGATATGACATTTAATGTTGAATTGGCAAATTAATTAATCCGCTGAACGGGTTTTCGTTAAAAAGATGTGATTTTGATCACATACAATCCTGCTTTCATATTCACGTTGTGCTCCAGAAAGTTCATAGAATGCGTCTTTTAAAGCGATACCATTAAAATTACATCTGGTGCAAAAGATGATATGACCGGCAATCCTTTGACCTTCTCTATTATAGGTACACATTTAAACACTTGCCCACTCATTATAATTGAACCTCGCTCTGTGAAAAGGGGGTGTAATGCATGTGCGTAAAGTGTCGTCCCAGATTAGTTTGTGCAGTTCTCACAGGCTAATCAGGAAGACACTTTACACTTTTATTGTATTTTTGTTAAAAGAAAGACTTTCTTAACGAAAATCCAGTTGAGGCGGAAAGTGTCGTCCATAATTAGGCTGTGCGTACTGCATAGGCTTATCTGAGACGAAACTTTACTCACGTGCATTAAACCCCCTTTTCACAGAGTGCGGCTCAATTATTGTATGCACTTCAGAACTATGGCGGCCAGTTCTACGCACGCGCCCAGAACCTATGCATGAAGCTGACACGCGAGTATGACGCGCTCTTCGAGAAGTATGACGTCCTGGTGATGCCCACCCTGCCTTACAAGGCCCCTAAGCTGCCCAGTGATTTATCTGGTGTAAGCGGTGAGTGTAGGACGCGCACGGGCTCATGGTGGAGGATAATCATCGCGTTCCATGATAGAATGTCAGCGCTTTGGGCTTATCGTTTAAACTGCATCCCGCGTTTAATATCAAGAATGAACGCTGGAAGGATTTTTAATATTATTGACATCGGTCAGATATCCAGTTAATACGCGTGGATTATATTCAAAATTCAGTATTATCTTATATAATGGCGACCAAAGTGCTGAAATATGGAACTTTTCATTAAAAAGGCTGCTATTGCTTCTGTAACTCTTACTCATGTTTATATAAATATTGAACATGTGATGGGATGCAATTAAAACAGACCGTTTACACTGTTATTACAGACCGCTTGAAAAATGCCCTGGGTATGGTCCAAAACACGGCCCCGTTCGACATCAGCGGCCACCCTGCCATTTCCATCAACGCTGGGTTCAGCGAGGAACTTCCGGTCGGTCTGCAAATCGTTGGCGCCAGATTCGCCGACTTGACTGTGTTGCAGTTCGCACGAGCTCTAGAAAAACTGTCTAACTGACCAGCACTGCTTTCAGATACACATAAATAAACATGATCCGCAAATTAAAACGAATAAATACCATTTTAAAATCGTACAATGCAAACAGCAGCGGTAAGTAAGGAGACATTTATTAAGCGCGAATATAGTTAGTTAGAACGACAGAGCCGACTCTCTCAAAACGTTCTCAGTATCAAACCGTTTATTATTTGTCGATGCTGGTCATGTCACGTGTGCAACATACGCAAATACAACTAATCGTATACTAGTATCTTAAAAAAATATGTACATGTACATACAGTTATGTAATTCTTATGTAAAAAGCTTTTTCAAAGCTGCTTTTGAACCATTCAATACTAAATTAGTTGTGTTAATGTACAGATGAACCGTATCATTTTTATAACGAAGCAAGTGTAGACTTTATATATGTGTTATTAAGGCATAATTGTCCGTGATTGAACCCACAAAAGCATAGTCCATATGAACGTATTATTCTCCATTGCGCGATATATAGTGTTGTCAATAAGCTGCACAAAGTTGACAAAAATGTATGATATGGTCTCCGTCACACTATTCTGATGTTCCAACTTTGGATTGATGCATCCCACATATTTTAAATCTGGCTTTAACTGCTATAGATTTTTCAGGGTTTACTGTATACTTACTTTAACTTCAACAAATGCAGTCTTGAGGGTTCCGGGGGTGGGGTGCATGCCCCTCCTCTTAGAATTTGTTTCGTTAGAACGTCTCGACTGTTGTGCATTTCGGAGGCCACATTAACTATGCATAAACACGAAACACCCCGAATCTTTATATATAAAAAATGCTAGTTTCGTAACAGTATATATTTCTACCATAAACGTATTCTACTGATCACTTTTTCATGCTTTTATATTTGTAATATTGTTTTGAACATGTATAATCATGGACTGTATGTCTATTGTATATTGAATAAACCTATATTCTTTGGTTATTTTTATTACACAAAAATAACATTGATCAATAAAAAACGATAATCCTTATCTCCGATTATTTTACACGTAGTTATCTACAATTGCATTCGTTGCCATGTATGTTTTTATAAGGTGGAATTAATTTAAAGAACACTGATTCCATACCGAATGGCCCAAGACGCGGTAGCATCCTCATACACATTGAGGGATCGTATTGATAGGTGTTCGGTAAAAATGCCAGAGGTAAAAATGCCAGAGGTAAAGTGGTAAAAATGGCATAGGTAAAAATGCCAGATGTTAAATAGTAAAAGTTTTGAGCATTTTTTTTTAAGGATTTTGAATATTGGAGGAATAACATTCTATGCTTATGTTCTTGACCTTGAGGTGTATGCAAATAAGGCAATGTTATTGACTCTAAGTATCCGATATATCCAATATAAGTATCCCGTTGATTATTGTTCAAAAACATAATGAATAAAAAAAAATGTATAAGTGAGACAATTTAAATAAATATAAAATGTTCAATTATAAAAATGACATCAGTAATATTAGCAAAGAATGTAATTCCTGCAATACTCACCCTGTTTTACTATTTAATATCTGGTATTTTATCTCATGCATTTTTACCTATGGCATTTTTACCACTTTACTTCTGGTATTTTTACATCTGGCATTTTTACCTACATTCTGAATGCATAATGACGCCATGGGAACAGAAATTACGCCTCTGGTCGCTTACTGACGGCGAGTGCTTTAATATACCGTGTACTTTGAATTCAACACTGTGGTTCCTCTTACTAACGGTTCGATAATACGACGTGGAATCGCCTAAAGTCGTCATGGTTGCAGCAGCATCAAGGCAAACACCAACAGCACGCTGGAGAAACTCAAACGCGCTATGTAAGATTTCCGTGGAACCGCTCAGAAATGAATCATGAACCATTCGACAATCTATGGCAAAGTCCGCATTCTATGACGTTAAATGGTTTCTTGAATGTTAGGGAAATCCGGGTTGTTCCTGACAACAGACTTAAGTAACTCCTCAGGCGATTTTTTTTTACTGAGGAAAAAATAAGCACGAGAGACAAAAACTGACCTAATCTTTTCCCTAAGTAACTGTGTGGATAACGATTTAGGAAAAAATCTTGCCATAGGAGATTTATCAAACTTATGTAAATAACTTAAAAAAATAACTAAGGAGCTTTGTGGATACGGTCCCTGAAGATGAACACGGTATAGCAAAATATAGTTTGGTTTTTCAGTTGCAAAAATAATTATGAACTAGTGTTAGCATATAAATCTTTTTATTCGCATTTTCATTATTAACTGTATATGTAAAGTGAACCAGTCTTTGTCGTAATGATGAGTGCCATTGAAAAAAACTCGGGCTCACGCCAGCGTGGTTAATTCGTAAAATCGCAAACTATTTCTTAACTAACACACACTGTTTAATAAACAAACGCTTTATTTAATATTTTCAAGACAAATATACCAGTATCCATGTGTCTTTTTCTATGTACACATAACCCTAGTGTTATCTTATTTCTGTTTAACAAAAGTTCTATCTTGGTGTACACATATTAATAAAATACAAGAAAACTGCAAAAATCAATCCCAAACTTGGTGTTGCATAATTTCTTTTGAAATGACAATATTTATTTACACATTTATTTACAAGCAAAAATATACAAATTAAAATATCAATGAAAAATATATTATAAAATATATATATATTTTTTTTAATGTCAAACATAGCACGAGTATTTTATTTGATAATCTGAAATAACAAACAAATTCAGTTCAGGTTAATTCGATAATCTCTTCTTTGACCACAACATGTTGTCATTCATATTTGACTTTATTCATCGACTTTACACTTGTATTCAACCCGGAAGATTTCGTCTTTAAACTTTTATATTTTTAATACATCAAGAGTCGTGACGTGCATCGGTTGTGCTGTCCGGAAACACACGAACGCTTTCCGAGAGTAACGACGCTTTAAAATGGCGAACATAATCCCGAGCGCTGACGTCGGAGTTCCTACTTTCTGAACAACTAAGTTTCGAAACCATACACGGCGTTGTCAACATTGTTGGCATAATGATCTTCACTCTGTTTTCAAACGAAATGTCATGGCTGTTGTACCTCTTGCTGAAGCGGAAAAGATGTTTCACGATGTCGTTTTCTTCGTCCTGTGGTGAATCTGCGGAGACGCGCATGCCCGGCTGAATTGCCATACACGTGTTCCGATGTGACGTCATCGGGTACGTGTCGTGAGCAGCTCGGAGCGGCTCTCGCAGAACTGTCATTCCCTCGTACTGACACACACCTGTGGCTGCGAAAGGCACATATCGCACGTCCTCCTAAACAGAAATAATAAATAAATTTTTATTTTAGGCTTTTTAGCACATTAGTTGTCAGATGTACGGGTAAATATAAAACCCTGTATATATTTCGTAAAGCCATCAGCATCACCATTTAATTAAACCAATAGCTTGCTATGCTTATTTTAAATTCTACAAACGCTTTCAAGAAATCATTTACGATTGTAATATAACTTTGTGTATTTTTGTTTACCTTAAAATCAAGGGTGCAAGCGGCATGTAATATATTGGGTAAATAAAAGTCAGATTTCTTGTTTACTAGTATTTATAATTCATATAATCTGAACGTTAATGCGATATTCACAAAATATATTACTATAGATGTTTTCTGTACAATTTGCAGCGGAAATGTAGCTTGATGAATAATAACATTTGGAATTGTGGGTAAAAATAACATACGTCTGTTTTGTGTCGCTTCAGCACGTTGGCGTCGGCTTCTGTTTGGTCATGTGACATTCTCTTCCGTTTGTTATGTCTCGCGCGTCTGTTCTGGAACCACACCTGAAAATGTAACATAACATTCGATACACATTTGCGCCTCGCTCTGGAAAAACGGGGTTAAATGCATATGCGGAAAGTGTCGTCCCAGATTAGCATGTGCAGTCCGCACAAGCTTATCAGAGACGACACTTTTCGTTTAAACGGGATTTTCGCTACGAAGAGACTAACTTTAAACGAAAAATACAATAAAGGCGGAAAGTGTCGTCCCTGATTAACCTGTGCGGACTGCACAGGCTTATCTGGGACTACACACTATGCACACGCATTAAGCCCGATTTTCTCTGAACGCGGCTCATTTGTAGATTAAAGACTTATAAAGTAATGTGTCAAGAGAGAGAACTGTTTTTAAACTTTAGAGATCGCATTTTCGAATCCTCGAGTTGCCTCGATTTTTTCTTGTAACAACATCTTGAATGTACATATAATTATGCACCCATCCCCCACTCCCACCCCCCTTCGAGGAAGCGGGGTATAGTCGGTCGTTAGGTCGGTTGGTACTTATATGGGTAACTATGTCGGTCCGTAGACCATTCGTTTCTTCGATATCTAGAGGACCGTGCGACCTACACATGCAAATTGGCACGCTAATTACTTGGGTTAAAAGGAAGAAGCCTATCGATTTTTTGGTCCACGGTCAAGGTCACATGAAATTCAATTGATAAGACAGATATTTCAATTAGTCATTTAAAGTACCAAAATACTCATGAAAAACATCTTACTTTTAATTGTGAATTTTAGTTTTTGTAATCAGGACAGTGCAAATTACAAGTTTGCATTTACATAATGAATTCTCATTTTGAATCCATTTTTACAGACGGATTTTCATACAATTTTCTGAAAAGAATGGACCGACATGAGCAAATACTTCGTTCTCGTTCAAAATTGGATTCACCCCCCCCCCATCTAGATTAAGACTTAATGGAGAATTATTAGCTATGTGCGAGGCAAGTCGCCGCCTACATTTAAGATTTTTGACGGCGTTCTCGAATTTTATATTAGTTTATTACGTTTGTTTAAGATTTAACAATAAGTGAGAAACCTGCAAACAATGTTACCTGAATCCTGGCCTCTGTAACCCCGATCTCTCTGGCTATCAGATCCCGCCTCCACCCATCCGGGTACTGGTTTCCGGAAAATTCCGCCTCCAGTCGCATCAAAGCCGTCGGCGGGAACATCGTCCTAGACCGCCGGCGTCGGCTTGGTCCGCCTTGTAACGATGAGGTGCTCGACCACGCATGCTCAGCTGTTGGGATATTAGTTATATGATTATTTTTGTATTAATTGATCTGCACGTGTAATGTGAAAACTGTGTTTTACATTGATCTACTACCAGTGCAATTATAACTGTTGGTTTAGTTGCTTAATTTGTTAGTTAGTTAGTTAGTTGTTAATACCGGTAATTCCAATACTATTAGGTCGACTACTTCAACTGCAACTGCTTCTTTTCTGCAACTATAACGGCTTTATAACTAATACTACTTCCACTACTGCTGCTGCTGTTACCGTTACAGATATTGTTATTGTTACCTTACTGCTACTGATGTTCCTGTTATTGATGTTATTACTACTACTACTATCAAGTATTCTGCTGTTGCTGCTGCACTACGACGACTACTACTATGGGATACCAAAGGAGTCTAAACTTTAACTTCTGCTGCAGCAGAAAAAAATGCTGCTCGAGCATCATTTTTTTTGCTGCAGCAGAAGTTAAAGTTTATACCCCTTTGGTATCCCATATACTACTACTACTAATGATACTGCTGTTGCTGCTTCTATGACTACTGCTTCTACTACCTATTGTACTTGCATTGCTTATTTCCTATTTGCTACTGCTTTTGGTAATCAGTGCCAAACTCATTTTCGTTGAAACGGAAGTAAGACTCAAAACACAGAACCAACAGTTCTCTTCATTTAAATGTACTGAGGTTAAACAAAGCATTAAAAAAAAATGTGTGTTTAAAAAACTGAACGCGTTGAAAACATAGTTTCTTTTGTTTAATAATAAACACAACATTATTGTATAATTATGTACTACCTTCATAGTGTGTGCCCATCGCTCGCGAAACACTGTTGTCCATTCTTGCTCTTTCAAAGTTACCACAGAAATACACGTTTAATGATGATCTCACGGACGTCGGACTGGAACTAAATTTCACGATCACAACTTTCCTGTCGTCGCGTTTGTAAAATGTTTGTAACTACTCAACATCCTATTGTTTCTTTAAGTAACCGTAATTCCCCTCTATGTCTTTGATTCAGCGTTCTTGCCGCGGTGTCATAAACAAACTTCGCGCCTTAATCCAGTTAAATTATCAGTAATTAAAGATTGAGTAAGTGTTTAATTATATGATGAAAGGATTAATTAAATAAATAATTGATAACTACTGGATGTTGATTAAGCTTATAATTCAATAATGTTAGGTGTTTGGACAACTTGAGAGGGTAATTATGAAATGAATTGAAAGTTGCTACTTCAATTAAAAATGTGGATTAATTCATTTCGGCTGTATTGAAATTGAAATTTTCTATTATTTGCATTAAAGGGACTGTCCACNATGTTACATAAAATATTTACCAAACCAGCACGATAATTGTATTGTTTATTAACGTTTACTATAAACAACGGTTTGTAAATTGTATTGTCTTTTTTTAAACAAGTACTTATGCGTGAAAACAGTAAAACATTCTTATTCTAGATGTTTTTTTTATAATATTTATATAACTATTATAGTTGGTTTCACACATATGTGCATAGATGTAAAAATACATGGTCGTTAATTTCAATACTGATGAAATATTACAGATAACAACATCACAAATAAATTAACGCTAATTTGGTCGTTGTCGGCTCAGGTACTTCTAAAAGTACCCCGGGTACTCTTAAGTACATGTATACAAAAATTTACCCTGTGTACGGAAAATACGCTTAAAGGCAACCGGTCGTACTCCGGTGTACTTTTTAGTATACTTTCCGTACCCCGGGTACTTTGTTATATACTTAAGATTACCCGTGGTACTTTTAAGTAGTACATGAGTCGACAATTACCAATCGAGCTAAATTAACACACACAAATGAAATGAGACATAACATTGAACGCATGAACTTTATAACTGCATGAACATACCACATCCTCCTAGTTGAGTTACACCAAAACACTGTTATGTAAGCATTTAAACTGCACATTAAATTAATGCACTTTCAGTTTGTAGCCTTTGTTATCGTTGCCGCTGATGATGATGTCGCAGTTGTTGTTGTTGATGATGATGTGTATACGTATATATTTTGTTTTAACTCAGTTATATGATCACCTATGTCAATTTACTTTATTTAATAGTGCTGAAAGCTCTTCACTCATTCAATCGCGGCAATACAAACATGTATCCTCGCAATTACAAGTAGAAATAAATGTGCTCTTCAAATATACATTTAGAAAGCATTTTATGTCAGTATTTTACATTAACCAGAGAGTCTGTCACGCGATGATCAGCATAACTAGGTGTAGATATATGTGTCATATAGAAAAGACATACAATTGGGGAATTTGCAAAAAATGAATTTACTAGTAGTATATACATGTTTGTATTCAGTATCTCCTCTGTCCGTATATAACGTTGGACGGATTTGCGAGTGCGTTTCCGGCCTTGTACGACCTTCCGCTTGGTAGAGCGTCCGAGCTATGTGTACTTGACATGGTGTCTTGGAAATACTGACCGGTACGCCGAGGTACGGGAGATACGTACGCCCGCAAGTCTTCATCGGTGTGCCGATAATCGAGTGGGCCGTCTTTTCTGACCGATTTGCCCAGGGGCCGTTTTGTTCCGCGCCTCTCACTATTTGACCCGGATTGTTTTGTTTCATTTTCTTCACTATAGCTATTCATATTGTTTCTGCCAGCACTTCCATTGTCCTGAATTATGTAACCATTCGTGAAGTTCCCGTCCACTTTTGGAAGCGGCGAAAACTGAGAATGTCTGGTTTTATTCTCGGAATGTCGTGTCGAGATGTTGCCGAATTCGCTTTCGTCGACGTTATAAAAGTCACTCTGTGGAACAAACGGCGAGTTAATTATTTCGTCATCGATTACGTCATCATATGTACCGAAGCTTACGTTGACGTCATTTCCGGTGCGCACAGACGGCCGACTGCGCCCACTGGCGTCACGAGTGCTCTCTACTCGACTTGGCATCCGGAATGACGAGCGACGTGCTGAAAAATAACACTTCCGGTGTCAACGATATAACTTTTAAACATTTTTAAATTTACCAGTACAGCCGTTGACGAATTTACATATTTTTTGTAATTGTAATTTAACTCGACATTTAAAGATGGTATCCATATGATTTGTTCGACTTAAATTGATTTATTAATTAAAAATGTTATCATTGCTAATAAAATCAAGATATGCTTATGCTGTCCGAAATCTAGGTTATTCGGTGACCTCACGGCAAATAAGTTACAAATCGTTTATGTGGTCCTTAAACATTTCCACGACGCGATAGAAAAAGGGAATAACATAAACGACATAGATTTTTGTTTACATTTCACTTGAAACCCATTCAGTTTATAGATAAAAGGTACTATAGTAATTTCTATTGTCATTTCAAGTGAAATTACGTGCGTGTACTGTTAAATGTGTGATTTGTCTCAATTAGCTGATTTGTCTCAGTTTGCTGTACATAATCAAAATATATTTGAGACGCGCTCTGTGAAAAGGGTTTTTAATGCATGTGGGTAAAGTGTCGTCCCAGATTATCCTGTGCAGTCCACACGGGCTTATCAGGGACGAAACTTTCCGTTTTTATGATATTTTTCGTTTAAAGAGAGTCTCTTCTAAGCGAAAATCCAGTTAAGGCGGAAAGTGTCGTCCCTGATTAGCCTGTGCGGAATGCACAGGCTTATCTGGTTCGGCACTTCACGCATATTCATTTAACCCCCTTTTCATAGAGCGAGGCTCATTTGTACTTTCGCATGCTAGGTCATTAGTAAACACCTAAGTGAAAATCGTAAATTTCAATAGAAGCATGCAACCGTCATTTAAAGATCAATTTGCATATTCGCATCGGATAATAGTTCAACGTGAAGCGATCTAATGTATCTTACTTTACCACATATGCATTTGCGTACACGTATTACTATGTATTTTTTATGGAAAATTTAATGTTAAAGTAAAACATTTTCCTAAATATAGTTTATAAGTCCTACCGACAGGGATCATAGATAATCTGATATCAATTGATAGGGACATCGGAAACCAGCTATCTGATGAATTTATGTCAAAAATTCCAATCATTGTCAGCTGAAATTGAAAATCTAATGATACAAGCTGGTATTGTGCATTTGTTGCAAGCTTTTCTCACTCTCAATGGCAGTGCGACTATGAGTGTCACAATGATGAAACACATAGTAATATCTTACACAAGGGAATCTCCAACAGCTTTGTTTTCACCTTCCCGCCGACCAGCGGGTCGCTGTTGCCAACGTCGTTCATGGCAACCACCCGGAAGTAGAACTCGATGTCTTCCGGCAGCTGACCGACGGTGTGTCTGGTAACATCCGGTCCGCAGACGCCGGCCTTGTGCCACTGGTCGCTGTCCTTCTCTCGGTACTCGACGGCATATCCGGTGATCGGTTTGCCGCCGTCGCTCAGCGGCGCTTGCCAGGACAACGTGATGGACTGGTGCGAGATGCGCGCGAATTTGATTGGTCCTTTAGGTTCGCTTGGTCGTTCTGTAAGAAATAGTTTGGTGTTAAACTGTCGTCCATCTGTACAATTTTCGGTTTACGAAACATTCAGTTCGTGTTTACATTCATGATTCAAAACAAGCTGAATGCTTTATAATATTTGACAGCAATCACAAAACATCTTCAGCATACTTCAAAATGACATATGAGTCACGAAACTGTCAATAGTTATATCTGTCTTGCCTGGTTCTAGCTGAGTGGTTTCCAAGGTCACGGTCTCTGCACTGGGCCCTATACCGACGGCGTTCTCTGCCGTGACGCGGAACCTGTACGCATGCAGGTCTGACAGCCCGGTCACTCTGTAGTCCATGTAGCGGTCAAAAGCCTGAATGAACGAGTGGGTAGTGGTTAAGTGAAACACAGGCACACGATATTCTTTACTTTTGTGACGACGACCCAACAAAACCAGTATCACTATAACTTCTGAAAACTTCTACTACAATTACATATAACTACCACTGCTGCTGCTTCTTTTGCTGCTTCTGATACTGTTCTGTCGAATGCTCATGTTGCTGCCGCTGCTGATAATGCTGTTGCTTCCGCTTCTGCCGGTGCTGATAATGATGAGGTTGAAGATGATGAAGATGATGAAGATGAAGATGATGATGATGATGATGATGATGATGATGATGATGATGATGATGATGATGATGATGATGATGATGATGGCTACTATAGCTATAGCTACTACTTCATACAATACACTATACAGAGTTCGTTCCCGCTATTACCTGAAGAGTACCAACTAGCGCCCAGTCGGCTCCATTTTCTAGATCCTTTATCATTAGGTAATACGTGTGAATGCGAGAGTAGCCGCCCTTGCGGGGAGGTTTCCAGCTTAGCGTGATGGAGTTACTGGTCCTGTTCACACATTCGAGCTCGCACGGGGCACCCGGTCGCACTGGAATAGAGTTTTTGTAATAAAGAAAGAGTTGCACTTTTTTTATCGAAAATTTGCCGGGAAATGAAAGTAAAAAGTGCTAAAAACACAGCACTAGCGCTTTAAGTTATTCGTGTCCTTTTAGAATAAAATCAAAGCGAACACTATACGAAAATGAGCTAACGTTGATGGATCTTTCAAAACATTACCCTACGACGAGAACAAGACGTGTTAAGACCATAATTGCTCCCCGTCTTACCAGGATCTCTATTCAAAGACACTGGCTCTGACTCTACGATGATGCTCTCCGTCTTGCCGCTCACGGACGCCACGCCGAACACGTACTTCCGCTCTGGAAGCAACCTTGTGATCCGATATTCGAGCACGTCGGCCCCTAGTTTGTCCACTTTTGACCAGTCCGGCGGTTGGGGAGGCATGTGGAAACGCTTGTAGATTTTATAGGAGTCCACGGGAACAGGCGTCTCCGACGGTGCGTTCCAGAAGATGGTGATCTCGGAGCTAGTCGGGTCCTGCAGGTCTATCCCGAACGGTGGAGCCGGCAAAACTGATAAATCGAAACATACCAGACAACTTATAAGGACCCTTTATGGAAAAATAGCAATTCGAACTTCCTCGGGATTAACACAGTACACGTATTCAGAATGTTTCAATATCACCAAGAAAACGTGTTCACTTACGTTTTGTGTTGTAATTTATCCACCAAAGCCACGAACATATTTTGGAGTAATATAACAACTTAAGGCGTCTTAGAGGGAATTGGCCATAAAGATGCACAGTTTCGTCCCCTTGGTAACACTTACCCATGGGCACTTCCGGTTTGGCAGGTCTACATAGCAACGCATCCAAGCAAGAGCGCGACGATTCTTCCGCTTTCTTGATTCCCGCTTTCTTCTCTGTAACATATATTGTGGTAATTGGATTATGGTATGCTTGTACAGAAAAAAACACGTACATATCTAAGTGTCTAATTGACGTATATGCAAAGTGACTGCGTTATTTGGTATTGCAAATTATTGTATTCACGTACACTACGTGATCAATTTGAGAATCATTTCTGTCAACATTGCATGCAATATGATGTTACATGTTGAGCTTAGAAGATGCTTTATGCAGGTATACATTTGATGAAAACATTTAGTGACAGTCTGTTGCTAGCTGGATAAATTTGATATGAAAAGTTGCATAATGCATTACAATATAAAACCGGAAAGCTATCACGGTGGATCAATGTGAGAGTCTGCGAAAGTGTTGGAATATTACAGCCAGTAATACTCTCGCATATTTTTTATCAGCACACATTCTCCTAATTTTGATGACACAGTTTTTGGTACGGATGATACAAGTTTGATTTAAAATAAACCAAGATGGTTTGTAAAACATCGATGACATGAACAAAATAACACATATTCCACTAATCGTTCAAATGTTAAGAAAAATAAACATCAGTATTATATACGCCGTTTACATATTGCACATCCTATGTTATATGGTTGATACGTTTAACGATAGTTAACCCATTTATACCTAGCGTCTAGAAAAAAGGCCTTGGCAAACAGCGCAGACCCTGATGAGACGCCGCATGCGGCGTCTCATCAGGGTCTGCGCTGTTTGCCATGCGGCGTCTCATCAGGGTCTGCGCTGTTTGCTTAAAGGAATTTCTGTAAGAAATATTCTAAATATAGAAATAAATATACTAGACATCCCTAATTTTGGAAATAAATTGATCCAATTTAGAAGGATGGGAGAGTCCACTAGGCATAAATGGGTTCAAACAAACCCAATTGTGTTTCTAAATACATAACAAATTCACGCCTTACTGATTATTTCTGTTCTGAGCCTCGCGAAGACGGGGTTAAATGCATGTGCGTAAAGTGTCGTCCCAGATTAGCCTGTGCAGTCCGCACAGGCTAATCAGGGACGACACTTTCCGGCTAATTTGGATTTTTGCTAAGAAGCGACTTCATTTACACGAACAATTCCATAAAAGCGGAAATTGTCGTCCCTGATTAGCCTGTGCGGACTGCACAGGCTAATCTGGGATGACAATTTACGCACAAGCATTATGCCCAGTTTTCTCAGAACACGACACACATATCCACGCCTTACTGATTATTTCTGTTCCGCCTATTCGTACACGTTTCACCTTCGTTCGTCGAGGTTTCTTAGGGGTGACGTCACCATTCGGTGGTGACGTAGTCTTCACTAGGGCGCCTATCGTTACCATGACAACTATGACGAAAAGCACCAGCAGAACCACGTATCCCGTCTGTGACCAGTCCGCCTGTTCAGTTTGAAATCTCTGTAAAGAATACAAAGTACTCATGCATATAGTATTACAAATGAAGCATGCAAATTAAGGTGAAACAAAATCAGTTCTTTTTGACTTTTACCTTTAACCGATGCTTATATAGCCACGTGCAAACGTATGTGTAGTGCGCACATGGTAATCAGGGACGACACTTTCCGCCTGAACTGTCGAAACTCACTTGAAGAGTTTATTAACCCATTTATGCCTAGCGTCTAGAAAAAAAGGCCTTGACAAACAGCGAAGACCCAGATGAGACGCCGCATGATGCGGCGTCTCATCAGGGTCTGCGCTGTTTGCTTAAAGGAATTTCTGTAAGAAATATTCTAAATATAGAAATAAATATACTAGACATCCCTAATTTTGGNCGAGTCGCGGAGTTTTATCGCAAGTTTGCTGGGAGCTCTCTATGCAGCCTCCTCCGAGTCGCGGAGTTGTATCGCAAGTTTGCTGGGAGCTCTCTATGCAGCCTCCTCCGAGTCGCGGAGTTTTATCGCAAGTTTTCTGGGAGCTCTCTATGCAGCCTCCTCCGAGTCGCGGATTGTTGAGTATCGGGCCCTGTCAAAAATGAACGCGGTTGTCCATCCTGACTGTAATAAAGTCCCATTTCAAAACATTTTTATTATGCATAACTAAACTCGCAAAGCCTTTGTCGATTCATATACCGGGTACTGTTGCTTTTTTCGTCACTGTAAGTTTTATCATTACCAATCGTCAATCACTATAGAGCTTTTGACCATTCTACTCCAAAATGTGTCGGGTGGGATGTTGGTAGATGTGGCGTACATCTTAACACTGCAGTTGCGCAAATACGCTTCAATCTATGAGGAATTCAATGTGTTGCTTATGCGATGTCGTTTTTCTCCTTACTCTTGGATGATGTCTGCATGTAACCGGCCGTGACATATTAGAAGGAAACGTGTCACACATTGATCACTGGAGCAAAAACTTGCATTCCACATTTCCTGTCAGGTAAGTGATCTTTGTATTGCGTTCAAATTCGGCCTTATTCGTCGTATGTATTTTGGAATAACTGTGTCAAATGTCATATCTTGAAAACTTGTTCACATTTAAATTAGTGATTTATGAATGTATAAAGACCGCGATTGTTTTTCAAATTAGTACGTCAAATGTCAAGATAACCAGTGCCATTATATACCGGTACACCTAGTTTTGAACACCCTGAAAAAGCTGCATTTTACACTAACGAACCTTTCTAATAAACGTACTTATCCGCTTACTGAATGAACTGAGCACATATATTTTAGGTACTAATCACTTCCCATGTGAACGGTCACGTAATGGTGCAACTTGTAGATATCTTTGTACAATTGCTGAACTCCATATGACAATGTCCTGCGTGCAATATTTCGAAGTTTACCGTCAAGATGAGACCATTATATTTTGCTGTAACTTCCGAAAGCAAATATCTATACAGCATGTCTACGTCAAAGTATTGATTTTGCCTTTGTGTGTGGTGTGCAATTAAGATCAAAAGCATAGCATACGAATAACGTGTGAAGACGTGCAACAATACCGTGCGACAAAAAAACAACATACCATGTTGGACACGGACAGGGCACGGAGGCCTGTATTTCCTTAATTGACGATTATCTATATTATATAAGGGTCCTTAACGTTAACATAATAATTTCCATGTTCGTCCCTAAACATACTTCAAGCCTAATGTGCGTTAACCATTTCACTGCGTAGCATTGTTTCACTTGTAGCGCCCACTATTATGTGAAGCGTGCAAATAGTTCCTTGAAACATGATAGCTATAGTGAAAAGTGAATAGTAGAACAAATGTAGACTAGAATAGTATTTGCCCAAATTCACGTTGTAGACCGTCCGCATAATTTCCTCGTTTCTTTACTTAATTTCCATGGTTTGGCTATTAAACATACTGTTTCATAAAATTTAAAGTTGTGGTAATAGGTCGTTTGACGGGTCAGAAATCGGGGGGTAGCGGAAATGAAAATTTTCATTGAGATATTGACTATAATTATGATACCTACAGTATAGACCTTAATCCGTTAACCACGCGAACGAGTTCAATGTAACACTCATAATTGGTTACATACCAACGTTTTCATAATGTAAGAGAAACAGGATGAGGTGTACACGGGTCACATTCTTGAAACATACATAGTATATAAAAGTATCTTGTTGTTATCATTAGTTGTAATTGTGTACAACTTTAAAAGCACCGTGACGATATTTAAAGAAGTGTTCCTCTCTTAATTGCAATGCATATAGCGAGGTATCCACAGGTGTCAGTTAATTATCTCTTTTTGAACAGAACTAATAAGGTTGGTATATTTACAGGTCAAAAGTATTGACCCGGTTTAACGACAAAAGTATGTATAGCCCAGGGAATGCTTTCAGCTATTTATTATGTCATTTAGACGGAGCTTACATACAATCAAATAAGTAAAGATTTAGGAAAACATTGAACTACAACAGCTATGCAAGAGTTAGAAACAATCAGAAATTTATGCCAAAAGTTACATTAATACAAATATTACAAAATATTATTATTAACAGTGTCAATATACAAATAATGAAATGAAAATGTAACTGGATCAACCATTATCTCTTGAACACATGTTTTCGGTTATGTTCTTGATAAGGTAAACATCACCTTAGTACATGTTTGTGTATGTACATAAGAGAACTCAATGAATATGACACAAATTCATGATATTTTAACAAAACAAATCACATTTGAGTTTAAAATACACTACACTGCTATGCATCAGTGCACCGTCAACTCTCACTTTGATTTTACTGCCGTAAATATTAAATCATAAGGACATATAACTCAAATTTTAAAGTTCTTTTTTTACATTCAAAACTCAAGAAATAATATTGATTCTGCCACAAAAGAAACATATTATTCTATTTAATTATCGCAAACACACAATACCTATAAGATATGTTATCAGTAACTTGATATGTTCACAAATGGACTATGAAACAGATTTATTAAGGATAACAATTTCAAATGAAAACCATGACAGTTAACAATAACCGTTATCCGCAAAGTTATAATTATATTCTTTACACAGCATTTTTTTACTATACACATTCCTGTGTTTGAGAGGGAAATATCAGTGATTTAATAATTGAAATAGGTAGTTCACATTTTCAAAAAGAAAACCATTATCATAGTAATTAGTTTCCAAATTATTAAAGAAAATAGTTTCCAAATTATTAAAGAAAATAACCAACACGATACCCTTTCTTTATCATCGGTACTTTAAGTAGTACAATAGTCAGATCGTCAAAATATATTTGAAATTTGAGTTTCCTGTAAGAGTAGTTAACATTTGGAATGCAATATGTATTAACCTTAACAAAACAAAGATCACTCAAGTAGGTGCTTGTGAATGTATGTAGGATAAATCAATAACAAGGGACAAAATTGTCACAAAACCAGGTTTTCGATTTCAAACACCGTCCAATGATGGTGAACAAATGTGCCAAATGATTTTAAAATATGACAATAAATGACATAGTTATGGCCCGGACAAGCTCATTTATGGCCATTTTTTACCTTTGAACTCAAAGTGTGACCTTGACCTTGGAGATATCGACGTAATTATTTCGCGCGACACACCGTCCAATGATGGTGAACAAATGNCATCAGTATGTCAGTAGTACTAGTATGATAGTCATATCCTGTCTTTATCATCAGTATGTCAGTAGTACTAGTATGATAGTCATATCCTGTCTTTATCATCAGTATGTCAGTAGTACTAGTATGATAGTCATATCCTGTCTTTATCATCAGTATGTCAGTAGTACTAGTATGATAGTCATATCCTGTCTTTATCATCAGTATGTCAGTAGTACTAGTATGATAGTCATATCCTGTCTTTATCATCAGTATGTCAGTAGTACTAGTATGATAGTCATATCCTGTCTTTATCATCAGTATGTCAGTAGTACTAGTATGATAGTCATATCCTGTCTTTATCATCAGTATGTCAGTAGTACTAGTATGATAGTCATATCCTGTCTTTATCATCAGTATGTCAGTAGTACTAGTATGATAGTCATATCCTGTCTTTATCATCAGTATGTCAGTAGTACTAGTATGATAGTCATATCCTGTCTTTATCATCAGTATGTCAGTAGTACTAGTATGATAGTCATATCCTGTCTTTATCATCAGTATGTCAGTAGTACTAGTATGATAGTCATATCCTGTCTTTATCATCAGTATGTCAGTAGTACTAGTATGATAGTCATATCCTGTCTTTATCATCAGTATGTCAGTAGTACTAGTATGATAGTCATATCCTGTCTTTATCATCAGTATGTCAGTAGTACTAGTATGATAGTCATATCCTGTCTTTATCATCAGTATGTCAGTAGTACTAGTATGATAGTCATATCCTGTCTTTATCATCAGTATGTCAGTAGTACTAGTATGATAGTCATATCCTGTCTTTATCATCAGTATGTCAGTAGTACTAGTATGATAGTCATATCCTGTCTTTATCATCAGTATGTCAGTAGTACTAGTATGATAGTCATATCCTGTCTTTATCATCAGTATGTCAGTAGTACTAGTATGATAGTCATATCCTGTCTTTATCATCAGTATGTCAGTAGTACTAGTATGATAGTCATATCCTGTCTTTATCATCAGTATGTCAGTAGTACTAGTATGATAGTCATATCCTGTCTTTATCATCAGTATGTCAGTAGTACTAGTATGATAGTCATATCCTGTCTTTATCATCAGTATGTCAGTAGTACTAGTATGATAGTCATATCCTGTCTTTATCATCAGTATGTCAGTAGTACTAGTATGATAGTCATATCCTGTCTTTATCATCAGTATGTCAGTAGTACTAGTATGATAGTCATATCCTGTCTTTATCATCAGTATGTCAGTAGTACTAGTATGATAGTCATATCCTGTCTTTATCATCAGTATGTCAGTAGTACTAGTATGATAGTCATATCCTGTCTTTATCATCAGTATGTCAGTAGTACTAGTATGATAGTCATATCCTGTCTTTATCATCAGTATGTCAGTAGTACTAGTATGATAGTCATATCCTGTCTTTATCATCAGTATGTCAGTAGTACTAGTATGATAGTCATATCCTGTCTTTATCATCAGTATGTCAGTAGTACTAGTATGATAGTCATATCCTGTCTTTATCATCAGTATGTCAGTAGTACTAGTATGATAGTCATATCCTGTCTTTATCATCAGTATGTCAGTAGTACTAGTATGATAGTCATATCCTGTCTTTATCATCAGTATGTCAGTAGTACTAGTATGATAGTCATATCCTGTCTTTATCATCAGTATGTCAGTAGTACTAGTATGATAGTCATATCCTGTCTTTATCATCAGTATGTCAGTAGTACTAGTATGATAGTCATATCCTGTCTTTATCATCAGTATGTCAGTAGTACTAGTATGATAGTCATATCCTGTCTTTATCATCAGTATGTCAGTAGTACTAGTATGATAGTCATATCCTGTCTTTATCATCAGTATGTCAGTAGTACTAGTATGATAGTCATATCCTGTCTTTATCATCAGTATGTCAGTAGTACTAGTATGATAGTCATATCCTGTCTTTATCATCAGTATGTCAGTAGTACTAGTATGATAGTCATATCCTGTCTTTATCATCAGTATGTCAGTAGTACTAGTATGATAGTCATATCCTGTCTTTATCATCAGTATGTCAGTAGTACTAGTATGATAGTCATATCCTGTCTTTATCATCAGTATGTCAGTAGTACTAGTATGATAGTCATATCCTGTCTTTATCATCAGTATGTCAGTAGTACTAGTATGATAGTCATATCCTGTCTTTATCATCAGTATGTCAGTAGTACTAGTATGATAGTCATATCCTGTCTTTATCATCAGTATGTCAGTAGTACTAGTATGATAGTCATATCCTGTCTTTATCATCAGTATGTCAGTAGTACTAGTATGATAGTCATATCCTGTCTTTATCATCAGTATGTCAGTAGTACTAGTATGATAGTCATATCCTGTCTTTATCATCAGTATGTCAGTAGTACTAGTATGATAGTCATATCCTGTCTTTATCATCAGTATGTCAGTAGTACTAGTATGATAGTCATATCCTGTCTTTATCATCAGTATGTCAGTAGTACTAGTATGATAGTCATATCCTGTCTTTATCATCAGTATGTCAGTAGTACTAGTATGATAGTCATATCCTGTCTTTATCATCAGTATGTCAGTAGTACTAGTATGATAGTCATATCCTGTCTTTATCATCAGTATGTCAGTAGTACTAGTATGATAGTCATATCCTGTCTTTATCATCAGTATGTCAGTAGTACTAGTATGATAGTCATATCCTGTCTTTATCATCAGTATGTCAGTAGTACTAGTATGATAGTCATATCCTGTCTTTATCATCAGTATGTCAGTAGTACTAGTATGATAGTCATATCCTGTCTTTATCATCAGTATGTCAGTAGTACTAGTATGATAGTCATATCCTGTCTTTATCATCAGTATGTCAGTAGTACTAGTATGATAGTCATATCCTGTCTTTATCATCAGTATGTCAGTAGTACTAGTATGATAGTCATATCCTGTCTTTATCATCAGTATGTCAGTAGTACTAGTATGATAGTCATATCCTGTCTTTATCATCAGTATGTCAGTAGTACTAGTATGATAGTCATATCCTGTCTTTATCATCAGTATGTCAGTAGTACTAGTATGATAGTCATATCCTGTCTTTATCATCAGTATGTCAGTAGTACTAGTATGATAGTCATATCCTGTCTTTATCATCAGTATGTCAGTAGTACTAGTATGATAGTCATATCCTGTCTTTATCATCAGTATGTCAGTAGTACTAGTATGATAGTCATATCCTGTCTTTATCATCAGTATGTCAGTAGTACTAGTATGATAGTCATATCCTGTCTTTATCATCAGTATGTCAGTAGTACTAGTATGATAGTCATATCCTGTCTTTATCATCAGTATGTCAGTAGTACTAGTATGATAGTCATATCCTGTCTTTATCATCAGTATGTCAGTAGTACTAGTATGATAGTCATATCCTGTCTTTATCATCAGTATGTCAGTAGTACTAGTATGATAGTCATATCCTGTCTTTATCATCAGTATGTCAGTAGTACTAGTATGATAGTCATATCCTGTCTTTATCATCAGTATGTCAGTAGTACTAGTATGATAGTCATATCCTGTCTTTATCATCAGTATGTCAGTAGTACTAGTATGATAGTCATATCCTGTCTTTATCATCAGTATGTCAGTAGTACTAGTATGATAGTCATATCCTGTCTTTATCATCAGTATGTCAGTAGTACTAGTATGATAGTCATATCCTGTCTTTATCATCAGTATGTCAGTAGTACTAGTATGATAGTCATATCCTGTCTTTATCATCAGTATGTCAGTAGTACTAGTATGATAGTCATATCCTGTCTTTATCATCAGTATGTCAGTAGTACTAGTATGATAGTCATATCCTGTCTTTATCATCAGTATGTCAGTAGTACTAGTATGATAGTCATATCCTGTCTTTATCATCAGTATGTCAGTAGTACTAGTATGATAGTCATATCCTGTCTTTATCATCAGTATGTCAGTAGTACTAGTATGATAGTCATATCCTGTCTTTATCATCAGTATGTCAGTAGTACTAGTATGATAGTCATATCCTGTCTTTATCATCAGTATGTCAGTAGTACTAGTATGATAGTCATATCCTGTCTTTATCATCAGTATGTCAGTAGTACTAGTATGATAGTCATATCCTGTCTTTATCATCAGTATGTCAGTAGTACTAGTATGATAGTCATATCCTGTCTTTATCATCAGTATGTCAGTAGTACTAGTATGATAGTCATATCCTGTCTTTATCATCAGTATGTCAGTAGTACTAGTATGATAGTCATATCCTGTCTTTATCATCAGTATGTCAGTAGTACTAGTATGATAGTCATATCCTGTCTTTATCATCAGTATGTCAGTAGTACTAGTATGATAGTCATATCCTGTCTTTATCATCAGTATGTCAGTAGTACTAGTATGATAGTCATATCCTGTCTTTATCATCAGTATGTCAGTAGTACTAGTATGATAGTCATATCCTGTCTTTATCATCAGTACCGGTATGTCAGTAGTACTAGTATGATAGTCAGGTCATCATAATATATTGTAAAACTGTATCTTGTGAAAGTGCTACACATTTTGAATGAAATATGTATTCATCTGAACAAAATAACTTAGGACATATGTACACTTATAAATTTATGTAAATTTGTACAAGAAATTGTAACAGGGATTGACCATTTGCCCTGAGAACAGCAACACAATTGTCTACATTTTAAATATATGATATTTTTGAGCATGATTATATGTGTCAAATAATCTGTTACATAAAACATGTGTTTTTTTTTTAAAGAATATAGTAGATAATAACCAAAACATCTTTCTAGAACATTGATTACATCCACATACTTCAGCACATTTACCAAATATTTACATACATGTAAATCCAATATGATTGTATGTTGCACAAACCTTCATACAAAAATTACATTGAAGGGTAAATGCCTTGTTTAGTTTTAATAATAGTAATTAGTACAACCAATGTATCAAATAAAAGCTGTTTTGTATTTGCTCTTTGTATAAACTAGTGTCAATCACATTTCCATATCACCGCATTGTTCATATCTTACTATCATCTTACTAGTAGTCCATTTTGTGCCTACAAATTCATATTAACAAATGGCACAAATGTATGTCTACTGATTGCCATTAAACACAACTTGCTTCATTCAAATCCCTATACATTTGTGATAAACGATAAACATACAACTTTACACACATCAGTAATTCACGGGGCTCAATCCCAGAGGAAAGAGATAGTTTCTCCTTAAATCATCTGTGCTAATCCGTGTGTATGAGACATTGTCCTTTTGGTTGGTGTGAAAGTGTTTTTTATGGAAATGTGCTGTGGTGCTTAGTACTTCCGCCTCATCATCTTTGTAACCTCCTACAAAGTTTGTAGAGAAATTCTCATGATGCATGTTTAGGCTTGTCATCGCCCAATGGATTTTAACATCGGATACAAGTCTTTTCTGTGTTCTTGGTGTGCGGGTTTTCTTCAGCATTCTTCGAGTCGTGTTCAACACTTTTATGAATTTTACACCATCGGGTGATTTAGCTGGTGTTACGAGTGTCACATGAAAGCCGGTTCCCTTGTTGCGAATCATGAGCAAAAACAGTTGGAACAAGCGTTCCTCGTCGATGCGCGGGGTCACTATGTAAACGGTGGCTCCACATCCCAGCCAGTCGTCTATCAGAGCCTTCCACATTTTCATGATGAAGTCGTTCATCATGATGCCACCGCCTTCTGGGATCATGTCAATAAGGTCTTGCACCTGAAACAAGGATGTTAATCTGTTATGTTTTCTTGTTTAGTCTATTAAGGAACATAATTTGTACAATAATGTTCAATACCACTTACACCAGTATATCAAAATACCTTTTTACAAAAAATTATCAGTTGGAATTTCAATAGATCCATCTTAAATTCAAAAACTGAACACCCTGTTGCCTTTCTCTAATGACCAACAGTTACTTTTCCGATTCATTAATACTTTTTAAACTAGTGGCCAAGAAAGTTATTATAGAATAACAATTCATCACAACCATCTTTAATGAAAGGTCTATTATATATACCTCTTCTGTGTTCTTGTCAAGTTGAAGGAACCGTGTTACAGATGTATCCGAGGCATCGGCAAGTTCCTCAACCTCATCGTTCCCAGTCTCGAGAACATTAGGAAACTCTTCGGTCATCCAAAGCATGTGCTCCTTACCCGTAATCTTCATCGTTCCTGTACGTTTGTTCAGTTTCAATGTGACTTTCTTCCCCACTGGAATTTTAATAATGTCCTCCTTCTCCCGAAATGTATCATTGGGGTACATGATCTGGAAAATGTTCATCCACCACGTGACAATGTCCCGGTATGATGACACTATTACTATCTCGCTACCCTTGTCAAAGAAGTCTATGTCGAAGGGGGTAGGGGTGGCCCAAACTCGGGCCAGCATTTCCAATCGCTGTTTCTTCGAAGGCATGGCTATCTGAGCTTTGTACAATGTTCAATAAATACCGACGTTTTAATTTCCTGGATAGATGTCTTTCTAAATACGTTAACAATTCAAGTCTTGTCAAACAGTTTAGAATCTGGATTATGATTCATTGTCATTTTGTTTACGTTTTTATAAATCAATGTTGTTATGTTTTAAAATTGCAAATACGATGCTTTAAAAAAGATCACTTTGAAACACACAACGACGCTTGTACCTTTTTTGAAATGTCCGAACACAAATAAATCAATTAGGACAAATAGTTTAAGATTTTGTCACACCTGAAATTTCACGTCAACACCTGAACATCGCCATTACTGCGTTTGCATTGGTTGATGAAATTTATATCAACCAATGAAAAAGCTAATAGCCAAAACGTATTACATATTTTTATTGTAATGTTGCACGTTCTATCGCGCGCCTGCCTCCATAGCACAGTGGTTAGAGCACTTGTTTTGTAAACCAGGGGTCGTNAGCCAAAACGTATTACATATTTTTATTGTAATGTTGCACGTCCTATCGCGCGCCTGCCTCCATAGCACAGTGGTTAGAGCACTGGTCTTGTAAACCAGGGGTCGTGAGTTCGATCCTCACTGGTTTGTTCGTTTTTTTTTTCATGTCTTTTTAGTGGTTTTATGCTTTATTACAGAAAATTACTTACAGAAGCTCAGAAGCTTTACACATTTTTAATATTGATTCATATAATGAAGAGTTGTGCAAACTAAATGTTGAAAATTATTCATGTAATCCGGATAACTTAGAATCGGTGTACAACACTTTTGAAAATGATGTTGTTGAAATTATGAACAACCATGCTCTATTTAAACAAACATACAGAAAGCCTGTTCAGTTACCTTATATGAATAAGGAATTAAGAAAAGCTATTTACACTTAAAAAAATGTCGTATA
>VMBQ01004908.1:0-12891 GCA_007657795.1 Dreissena rostriformis
TGGACGGTAGTTAAAGAGTTAACGTGCATACACTTTTCGATTGAATAATGACTGTTGCTAACAAAATATTAAATTTCAATAATTCTGTATTTAGACGTGTTCGCATCGAATATATAGTTGTTTTGAAGAAATGTCACGATGTTTACTCAACAAATACATTTTGCAAGGAAGTTTTATGAGTGTGTATCTAGAAATTTATGAGGTCCTTCGGCGCCTAAAGCTGCATTATGTGGGGACCAGGAGTGTGTTCCAGCACTTCTATCAAATTAACTTACGAGACTCACGAAAGTTAGGACGAATTTGAATTATAGCTTTAATTTCCAACTATTTAGTTTTATTGAAAGATAATCAATTTTGGTGTGGTCTTGTGTTGTGCGGTAAGCCGGAGTTCACGGAGGAAACCGCACCCGTCAGGTATGGTGACCACCAACCGACCGCATGCGCCGGGAGCGGGGATTAAACCCGGGTAGCATAGGTGGGACGCGCTTGTAGCAACCACTGCACTTACCGGACAGCCCATTTGGTTTAATGAGTGTGTGTTTACTTCGAAATTAATGAGGTCTTTCCGAACCGGAGGCCGCATTATGTGAAGACCCGGAGCGGGGTCCATCACTTCCTACCGAATTTGCTTATTAGACTCACGAAAATAAGGACGAATTTTGAAATAAAGCTGCAATATCAAGCTATTTAGTTTTAACTGAAAGTTATTCCATTTTGGTAGAGTTTTATGCTTTCGATGCAACGTTCTTTCGTATACAAATACGGACCAAATGCCGACAATAAGGCGCTGCTGAGGGGGGTTTCAAAAATCGATATCTGAATGGTTTATCTAATGATCCATCAATATACATATAAAGTTTATTGGTAGATACGTTCATCGCGGGCTTATCAGCTCTATTGATTGACAGCTTTTAATCCTTTTTTATTTAGCATGCTAATTATGCTTAATAATCTTAAAGGCCAAATAGACTGTATATTTTATATAAAAAAAATATAATAACTTGCTAAATATGCTGCTAAATAGACTAAATGTGCTAAAAAGGCTAAATGTTATAACCTATTTGGTAATATTGTTAAATAGGCTGTATTTCAATCCTACTTATTGAACATGCTTAATATGCTTTATATCTTAAATGGGCTGCTAAATAGGCTAAATGTGCTAAAAAGGCTGTGCATTTTATCATATTTTATAAAAATGATATAAAGGTTGCTAAATAGGCAAACAAAGCTAAATAGGATTTATGTTTTTTTTCAAAAGGCTTAATTCGCTGCGACTAGCCTTACAATTATTATGTTTCAACCTATTCAATAAACAGGTTAAATAGGCTACATAAGCTGCTTAAAAGGCTTAATAGGATGTATGTTTTGTCCTATTTAATTAAATTGCTAAACAGACTACATAGGTCGCTAAATAGGCTTAAAAGCTAAATAGGATGTACCGGTATATTGCAATCTATTCCATAAACTTTGTAAAAATATTGGCACATAGAATTCTAAATAAGCTAAAACTGCTTAAAAGAACGTATATTTCATCCTATTTAATAAACTTTAAATATGCTAAATAGGCTGAAAAGGCCTAAATAGGATGGATGTTTCTAAATATTAACTAAACTTGCTAAACATGCTAAAGCGGATGTATGTTTCAATATATTTAATTAACTTGCTAAATATGCTTAAAACTGCATCATTTTTAGTCTATTTACCTATTTAGCAGACTTTTACGCAAGGATGTATATCTTAACCTATTCATCCTATTTAATAAACTTTAAATATGCTATATAGGCTGAAAAGGCCTAAATATGATGGATGTTTCTAAATATTAACTAAACTTGCTAAACATGCTAAAGCGGATGTATGTTTCAATATATCTAATTAACTTGCTAAATATGCTTAAAACTGCATCATTTTTAGTCTATTTAACCTATTTAGCAGACTTTTACGCAAGGATATATATCTTAACCTTTTTAATAAGCTTGCTAAAAACGCTAAATAGGCTGCTCTATAGGCTTAATATCATATATGTTTCAGCATTTAATAATAAACTGGCAAAATAGGATTTACATGCTGCAAAGGTGGCTAAATAGGTTAAATAGGCTTAATAGGATGAAGTTTTCAACCTATTAAATAAACTTTGCTTACTAGGCTAAAACGGTTGAAAAGGCTGTTGAAAAGGCTAATAAAGATGTATTTGTCAACCTATGTACTAAACTTGCAAAATAGGCTAGGCTGAAAAGGCTGTTAAATAGGCTAAATAGGGTGTATGTTTAAACCTATGTACTAAACTTGCAAAATAGGCTAAATAGGCTGAAAAGGATGTATGTTTCAACCTCTATACTTTACTTCCTAAATAGGCTGAAAAGGCTGTTAAAAGGGTTAAATAGGATACATGTTTTAACCTATGTACTAAACTTGCTTAAAAGGCTGAAAAGACTGTTAAACAGGCTCAATAAGCTTAATAGGATGTATGTTCCAACCTATGTTATAAACTTGCTAAATAGGTGAAATAGGCTAAAAGGCTGTTAAAAAGGCTAAATAGGCTTAATAGTATGTACGTTACTTAACTTGCTAAATAGGCTGAAAAGGCTGTTAAATAGGCTAAATCGGAATGTACTCAACATGCTAAATAGGCTGAAAAGGTTGTTAAATAGGCTAATTATGGATTAACTAAAATTGCTAAATAGGCTGAAATGGTTGTTAAATAGGCTAAATAGGATGTATGTTTCAACCTTTGTACTAAACTTGCTTAATAGGCTGAACAGGCTGTTAAATATGCTAAATATGATGTATGTGTTAACTTATGTACTAAACTTGTTTAATAGGCTAATTAGGCTGAAAAGGCTGTTAAATAGGCTAAATAGAATGTATGTTTCAGCCTATATACTTTACTTCCTAAATATGCTGTTAAATACGCTAAATAGGATAAATGTTTCAACCTATGTACTAAACTTGCTAAAAAGGCTGAAAAGACTGTTAAACAGGCTAAATGTTTCAACCTATGTACTTAACTTGCTGAATATGCTTAATAGGCTGAAATGGTTGTTAAATACGCTAAAAAGATGTATGTTTCAACCTATGTACTAAACTTGCTAAATAGGCTAAATATGCTGAAAAGGATGTTAAATAGGCTAAATATGATGTATGTGTCAACCTGGCGGCACCTGACTCGCACCCTAATTAAAAGTCCCGGCCAAAACTAGGTGAGCCCGACAGGCAGTGGACGGGATGTCAGCGCGCACTAGGTCGCTTTCGGGGGATATCTCTTGTTTGTCCGTAAGGGGTCCTTAAAAGTGCATACCCACGCAATCGAAAATGACGGATTCTAGTAATACGCTAAATAGGCTGCACCTTACGCGCACCCTTATTAAAAGTCACGGCCGAAACTAGATGAACCCGACAGGCAGTCGATGGGATGTCAGCGTGCACTAGGTCGCTTTCGGGGGATAACTCATGTTTTTCAAAAAAGAGGCCCTTAAAGGTGCACACCCACGCACATGAAAATGACGCATAATACACTAAATAGGCTGCACCTGACTCGCACCCTAACTAAAAGTCCCGGCCAAAACTAGGTGAGCCCGACAGGCAGTGGACGGGATGTCAGCGTGCGCTAGGTCGCTTTCGGGGGATATCTCTTGGTTGTCCGTAAGGGGTCCTTAAAGGTGCATAGCTGCGCATTGGAAAATGCCGTATACTACGCTAAACAGGCTGCACCTGATGCCGACCTTAAAAGTCCCGGCCGAAAATAGGTAAGCCCGACAGGCAGTAGATGGGATGTCAGCGTCCACAATGGTCGCTTTTGGGGAATAACTCTTGTTTGTCCAAAAAGAGCCCTTAAAAGTGCATACCCAAGCACTGGAACATGACGCTTTCTAGTATAACGCTCAATAGGCTGCACCTGACCCTAATTAAAAGTCCCGGCCGATACTAGGTGCGCCCGACAGGCAATGGACGGGCGGTCAGCGTTCGCTAGGTCGCTTCCGGATGATAACTCTTGTTTGTCAGAAAGGGGCACTTAAAGGTGCATACCCACGCACTGGAAAATGACAAATAATACGCTAAATAGGCTGCACCTGACGCCGACCCTAATTAATAGTCCTGGCCGAAACTAGGTGAGCCTGACAGGCAGTCGACGAGAAGTCTTCGTGCACTAGGTCGCTTCCGGGAGATAACTCTTGTTTTTTCAAAAGGGTCCCTTAAAGGTGCATACCAACGCACTGGGAAATGGTGCAATCTAGTAATACGCTTAATAGGCTGCACCTGACGCGGACCCTAATAAAAAGTCACGGCCAAAATTAGGTGCACCCGACAGGCAGTTGACGGGCGGTCACCGTGCACTAGGTCGCTTCCGGGGGATAGCTCTTGTTTGTCCGAAAGGGACCCTTAAAGGTGCATACCCACTCACTGGAAAATGACGCATAATACGCTTAATAGGCTGCGCGTGACGCCGACCCTAATTAAAATCCCGGGCCGAAACTAGGTGCGCCCGACAGGCAGTGGACGGGCGGTCAGCGTGCACTAGGTCGCTTCCGGGGGATAACTCTTGTTTGTCCGAAAGGGGCTCTTAAAGGAGAATACCCACTCACGGGACAATGACGAGTGATACGCTAAATAGGCTGTGTGTGACGCCGACCCTAAGTAAAACCCCGGGCCGAAACTAGGTGGCCCGACAGGCAGTGGACGGGCGGTCAGCGAGCACTAGGTCTCTTCCGGGGGATAACTCTTGTTTGTCCGAAAGGAGCCCTTAAATGTGCATACCAACTAACATGTAAAACGTTTTTAAATTAGGCTAAATTGGATGAATATAATTTTTAAAAGGCTAAATATGGTGTATTTTTTAATCTATTTAATAAATTGGCTAAAAAGACTAAATAGGCTGGTCATTACGCTAAAAAGGGTAAATAGAATGCAGATTTCAACCTATGTAATAAACTTGCTAAGTAGGCTAACAAGATTGAATAAGCTACAAAAAGGCTTAATGGGATGTTTTTTTTTATGTTTTATTTGATATACTTTCTAATTAGGCTTAACAGGCTTAACGGGCTGCTAAATAGGCTAAATATGACGTATGTTTCTGTCCATTTAATATTCTTTTTAAATAGGCTAAACAGGTTCAAATGGCTGCTTTATAGGCAAATATGGGCTTAATAGGATGTATATTTCAACCTACGTACAAAACTTGCTAAATAGGATGTATGATACGACATTTGCTAAATAGGCTGAACAGGCTGTTAAATAGGCTAAATAGGCTATATAGGAATGTACTTAACTTGCTAAATGGGCTAAAAAGGCTGAAAAGGTTGTTAAATAGGCTAAATAAGATATATGTTTCAACCTATTTACTTAACTTGCTAAATAGGCTAAATAGGCTGAAAAGGCTGTTAAACAGGCTAAATTGACTAAACAAGATGTATGTTTCAACATATTTACTAAAATTGCTAAAAAGGCTAAATAGGTTGTATGGTACTACTTTTGCTAAGTAGGCTGAACAGGCTGTTAAATAGGCTACAAAGGCTATATAGGAATGTACTAAACTTGCTTAATGGGCTTAAAAGGCTGAACAGGTTGTTAAATAGGCTAAATAAGATGTATGCTTCAACCTATTTACTAAACTTGCTAAATAGGCTAAATAGGCTGAAAAGGCCGTTAAATAGGATAAATAGGCTAAATAGGATGTATGTTTCAACCTATTTACTAAAATTGCTAAATAGGCTAGATAGGATGCATGATATTATATTTGCTAAATTAGCTGAACAGGCTGTTAAATAGGCCAAATAGGCTATAAAGGAATGTTCTAAACTTGCTAAATGGGCTCAATAGGCTGAAAAGGTTGTTAAATAGGCTAAATAGACTAAATAAGATGTATGTTTCAACCTATTTACTAAACTTGCTAAATAGGCTAAATAGGCTGAAAAGTGTGTTAAATAGTCTAAATAGGCAAAATAGGATGTGTGTTTCAACCTATGTACTAAATTTGCTAAATGGGCTAAATAGACTGAAAAGGTTGTTAAATTGGCTAAATAGGACAAATAAGATGTACGTTTCAACCTATTTACTAAACTTGCTAAAAAGGCTAAATATGCTGAAAAGGTTGTTAAATAAGCTAAATAGGCTAAATAAGATGTATGTGTCATCTTTTCATCTATTTACTTAACTTGCTAAATAGGCTAAATAAAATGAAAAGGCTGTTAAATAGGCTAAATAGGATGTGTGTTTCAACCTATATACTAAACTTGCTAAATGGGCTAAATACATGTAGGCTGAAAAGGTTGTTAAATAGGCTAAATAGGCTAAATAAGATGTATGTTTCAACCTATTTACTAAACTTGCTAAATGGGCTATATAGACTGTAAAGGCTGTTAAATAGGCTAAATAGGCTAAATAGGATGTGTGTTTCAACCTATGTACTTAACTTGCTAAATGGGCTAAATAGGCTGAAAATGTTGTTAAATAGTCTAAATTGGCCAAATAAGATGTATGTTTCAACCTATTTACTAAACTTGCTTAATAGGCTAAATATGCTGAAAAGGTTGTTAAATAGGATAAATAGGAAAAATAAGTTGAATGTTTCAACCTATTTACTTAACTTGCTAAATAGGCTAAATAGGCTGAAAAAGGCTGTTAAATAGGCTAAATAGGATGTGTGTTTCAACCTATGTACTAAACTTGCTAAATTGGCTAAATAGGCTGAAAAGGTTGTTAAATAGGCTAAATAGGCTAAATAAGATGTATGTTTCAATCTATTTACTTAACTTACTAAATAGGCTAAATAGGCTGAAAAGGCTGTTAAATAGGCTATATAGGCTAAATAGGATGAGTGTTTCAACGTATGTACTAAATGGGCTAAATAGGCTAAATATGCTAAATAGGCTAACTTCACACACGTGTAGGTGTAGCGAAAATGCTGCCAGTCAACTAACTGTTTTCTTGGTGGCTTGTAACCCCATATCCGGAAGTTGATTGTCGTAAAACCATTGTCGTAAAAGTTGATCTCTCTGTTCAGTCTCCATGGACTGGCCCGTATTATGGAATCGCCCAGTAATTCTCGGNATTTTTTGCGCAACTTCCCCCTGTGAAAGTGCTCTCAGAATGTTTGTTTCTAATTACATGGTTAAGTGGACTTTATAAATAACACAAATGTTACATGGAAATAGTTGACTCACCACTCCCAATTGTTACCAGGAATTCACTGTCCAATGTTATATTATGAATAAATCTCCAAAATTATATTGCATGCTCTATTTGCAGTAGACTTTTAGATGTTTCCTCTCGGTAATCGATACTTTTTATAAATTTTTCAACTAAAAACAAGCCCTGAATGCGAATTCCTCCAACGAACAACACCTCTACAAACGTCATTCATCAAATATATCAAATACACGTTAAAATAGCAACAAAATACTTTTTTCAATACAAAAATGTTAAATATGCTGATGATTTTCTACATTGTCTTGGATAAAAGAAATGTTTTGTTCCCACGAACAATTTTGTTCCCAAGGGGCCTAAATCCAAGATGGCCCCCGAGATGGCCGCTCGAAAACCTAGCAAAAACAGTTGATTTTACAAATGACACAAGCAACATATTATTGCATTTTCGAATAATACAAATTCGATAAATGAAAATGGTTCACCGTCAATGCGAGCGCACCATTAAATTTGATTAATAACAAAAGCGACATCTATAAATCGTCCATTTCATTGTCAAAGTAAGCTTTTCAACTTGTAATTCGCATTCAGTTTGGCTCTTGTCTGCAATGTCTGTCCGGCAACATACCGATCACATAATTTGTAAGCGGATGTCAATGCAATTCTTTCTTGTTTACGTTCCAACTGTGCGTTTTCTTCTTTTCCTAACAGTGATTAGTTCAAACGCGTATTTTCTGCAAAAGGATCGTAGAGCTTTTATGTGTATATGAATTAGCCCAGAACTTTGACAAGTGTTTCAACAAGACAACGGGGGGACACAAGAAGTATTGCTGCATCGATTGCGTACATTAATTGTTAGTTACAAATGTTTTCTCTTCAATAGTCCGTTTACTGGGTTTTATCTGAGAATGGTTTTATTTAAACTGGATTATATTACATAAGTTTATAATTTGTGGTCGGTAAAGTACCTACTATCAACAGTACCACAATCAACATCTTAAAAACTTTCGCGATTTATATTCTCTTTTAACAACATTTCATCCGATGACAGGAAATTTCAAATCTATTTAATTTCGGTTCGTATGGTTGGTTATTATAAAGTGTAAAACATATAAAGTCAAGACCAAAAACATGATTTGTTGGGTCATCATATCTATTTGCGACTATATATTACTTTCGGTCGTGTTTCTTTGTTAATTCGTTAGGTCTGTTGAATTTGAATTTTGTATTGTTCTTAAATGTGAGATGCGATTATCAAGCTTCCAACAAACTAATCATATAATACAAATATTCATTTATCCTGTAATCTATGTTCGGTACAAACATTTTACATGCTCTTATCAAATCCACTGTCCCATTCTCGAGATGCCTGTGATATAAAATGGTCCCAAATAAAGATTTTGAACATGTTTTCGTTATTGAAATGTACATGCAACTAATTCATTTAAAGTCACAAGGTATGAATTCAAAGAAAAGCTCGTTTTTTGATTATTTAAAGAAACACGTGCAATGCCCTTTTTATGAAAATAACATTTAAAATAATGAAAAGAATCTGAGCATTAATTATATTCTAAATGTAGTTTAATTCGTTTGGCACACGACCGGGACTTCTCCCAAAAGTTATTTTTTAACCTTCCATAGAATGTATTTGCTAACAAATCTATAGTATCAGGAATAATAAAACATAAGTATACTATCTTTAAAAAAAAACACACAAATTGAAAACAAAAATACCTTTCCTTGAGTATGTGTTTCATCAATGAGTTTTATATTTCAATATATATATATACTTTCTGCTAGAAATATAAGGCATTGTTTTTGTAAAAGTATCATTTAATCAGTATTTTAAATAGTCTATTTGAAAAGGCAAACTATGCTACATACAAGACAAAATGCTCAAAAACTATCTAACAATTTAAATTGATACATATCAAACGATGCAAACATATGTCAAAACAATTTAATAATTAACATAAACGCGTCATTTCTGTCATTTAAGCACATTGTTTCCGCTCATTAGCAACACACGTTTAACGGAATATATCATATTATACACATGTAATTACTCTGAAACATGTATTTGTATTCAATTTGATTAACAAATATGTTCATATGTATTAAAAATTTACACTTTTTGATATAATTGTTAAAATAAGCCTATCCTGCAAATTCCTTATAATAACAAGACTATTGCCAAGCAATAAAAGTCCCCTACCCACGCAGGATCAACCATTTTCAGCAATATTTGTAGTTTATTTGTTGCCATAGCAACCAGAATTCTTGACGTGGGAACAAAATGAAATGACGTGCATAATCTCCATATTGTCATCTATCCATGTGTCAAGTTTCATGAAAAAATATGAAGAACTTTTAAAGTTATCGCAGGATCCACCATTTTCAGCAATATTTCTATTCCATTTGTTGCCATAGCAACCAGAATTCTTGACGTAGGAACAAAATGAAATGACGTGCATTATCTTCTTATTGCCATCTGTCCATGTTTTTAGTTTCATGAAAAAATATGAAGAACTTTTAAAGTTATCGCAGGATCCAGAAAAGTGTGACAGACTTACGCACATAGCGCAAACCATAAGTCCCTCTCCGGTTTCACCGGTAGGGGACTAAAAAGTAAAATCTGGGCCTGGCTAAAATATTTGTAGACAACCATTCATTGCCACCAAGAAGAGTAAATGTAGCAAAAAAAATACACAAAATATTATCATGGACTGTAGAAAACACACAAAGAAAGATACGAATCTATCTTCATTGTTAGTCCTTTTCATTTTCGAAAGTCTTACCTTGCGCCCACCTCTGTAAATATTTTTCCTTTTGAGCGTTTTTACCCTAGTATATCTTTGGGTTGGTGAAGTTATGTCCAACTGAGGATGAACACCTATTGGACCTGTTGAAACTGCTGAATGGGAGGGATTTTGATAAAGACTGGTCACAAGGGACACCATACGACGATAAATGTCACTCGCTTGTCGATTCAAAGTGTGTTTTACATCTTTTGAAGTAGCATAGAAACGCTGTTTTAGGTCGTATACCTTTGACAAAGAGATAAAATTTGTTACACAGGCGAAAACACCATATACGTTTATGAACACATGTAGCATTATGGAAAACAGAAGATACCGTTTGACCTGCCATATACTTTTCAACGTGTTTGTACTCATTTCTTCGTAATTTTCCGTCTGACAACATACAGATGAATATCTGTTTGTATTTCCAGATGTGTTTTTAAACTGGATATGCCTTTGTTGCAACTGTTTCAAAAGCCTGTTTTCTGGAAAACGTTTAAGAACCTCGTCTTCCGTCATCGCTCGGCCAACACAATTTCCTAGTTTGCACGTTCGCCGGCATAATGGACACGGGAAACTTGACTGCTTAAATGCATCACTTTTACGACGAATACAGTATTTCCGAGTTAACTTCCAAAGGCAACGTCTGCAAAGGTTATGTTGACACGGTAATATTCTAGGACTGTCAAACTCATCCATGCATATTTGGCATTTGAATTCCGTTTCATTGATTGTCACTGTAATGTACTCCTCACTGGCGGAACACATTTTTCATGTGTATGAAATATCTTCCTGTTCAAATATTTAGTATAACCCGTGAGTCAAATTAATTTAAGTCTTTACAACAGAACCATGATAGTATTGAATTTATTCAATGAACTGCGCTCCGCGTGTTTATTTAAAGTTCTTTTGCAACTATACAACTAAGTGTAATTTGAGAATGTTAAATCTTCAATATTAAGGTCACAGTGCGCTATTAGACAATTGTTTTGCTGCATTGTGTTTCATTATCTGTGTGTTTGGTGACCATACAATTATATTGTACCAAGACTATGAAGAATAACTAAATTAACAAATTAACATGTATACTGTGCTGTTCTTAAGCTCTTCAAACTTGTTGTTCTATACCAAAACTGTGATAGTTAACGCAGTTTATACGGTTTGTTATAATGAGTTAAGTTTATTTTACCACGACCAAAAGCATGATTTTTAAATACATCACATGAACTTACTAATATACACTATTTTCGGTTGTGTTTGTTTGTTAGCTATGTTCAGTATAAAGTTTTTACATTCTGATACACTATTTGTTTGCTCATATTGTGAAATGCCTGTAATATTAAATGGTCAAAAAGATCGAAGCCATCAGTATTGTCAACCTTAATGTACATAGTTAGGGGGCTTATTGAAGCCGCGAGGTTTTATTTCCACAAGGTGCTCTTTGTTCAATAGTGTAATTGGAAGTTATACAATGCCTCGTTTTAAGCGGTAACGATATTTAATAATGGTAAGCGTTCGAAAAAGTCCATTTGTGTTTTCCTTTAATTTTAGTCGATTTGTGTGCAACCTTTCCTTTAAGTTGGTCAAATAATAAGATATGGTATCTAAACTTAATGGCTGCTGATATTTTTTAATTATATTAAACATTTCTAAGATTAATATATAATAAATATTTATTTTAGCAAAGTTCATATATGTGGATATAATAGTGTTATCATTTATAATCATAATGTGCAAAAATCATAAAAGTATGTGTCATTAATATATGTGCATGTATGTGTTTAATCAAATAATGATCTCGAAAGCATTACACAGTTACAATCTTTAAATGTCGTTTGATGAAGCAATAAGTGATCACCATAACAATGTTTATGCCACAATAACACATTGTCACAAACATAAAATACCACACATCAAAAGTTCTATTAATTGTTTCAAGACAATATGCACTAACGGTACCAAATACAATCGAACACACTAATATGACAACGCTGATAGTTGAAAGGCTTATACCCGTCGAAACAGTATCGGCCTGCGTGCTTTGGTCCTTTATAAAAAATGTACGTGTAAACATTGTTCTCGGAATATCATTTTCAACTATGTCTATTTGTCCTGTATTGACCATACGAAAAAGTGTGTTCTAATTTGAGTTAATTATGTGCAGCAAGAAACTAGCGTTAGTGTCATTTGCATATGCGCTTGACTTCGTTAATTATTTTGCAATGCTACACACACGGGTAGCCAAGCCAGTGATAGCAATCTTTTTTCCAGTCAAATGTGTAGGCCAACACAAACCACAGGTGTCAGTCGTATATGCTGAAACAAATTGAACCAAATCTGCAGCAACTGAGGCTACATCCCGTACTTCTTGTACTGTCTCTTTGATACGGATTGCTCTTCTAAAAGAGCGGCTGCTTCGTATTCGGCTATAGACAATCCCAGAATCGATAATATGGGCGCCGCCATATTGGCTATTACGTAACCCGCGATTGAAAACGGTACTGAAGAATTTGACAGATTACAACGTTATCATAGTGTACACCCGCTTTATTCCAATAAACAGTACTTTATGACTTCGCACATTAGGATTGAAAACAAGTGAAACATGAAACCAAGTGTCGATATGTATCACATCGTAAATCAATATAATTTAAATAAAAAATATACACGATAGATTCATAAAATATGTGTCTCTGCAACAATATTCAGTGACAACACGTAATGTTTAAGGCCGAGTTGGCATTTTTAAGCATACCTTTCAGTAATGCCTTTGTATAAAATTTAATTATTTCTTTATGGAATAAAATTATTCAAGCATAATTATAAAGGTATAGAAATATCTAAAGTCTGAAGTAAACGTTGTGATTTTAGCGTAAATAGTGCCGGAGATATTAACAAAGATCTATCAATATATAAAGATTGGAAACATCCATTCAGACCAATTTTTTTT
>VMBQ01004908.1:15679-69295 GCA_007657795.1 Dreissena rostriformis
CTGCAGCAGTATTGCAGTTTTATCATACACACCTCTGTGGTCCTTTATTTATGGCAAGGAACCAATTGCCAAAACGGTACAGTACGGCACAAAACGAAACAACATATACACATAGTAGAATAAAGCTGGGGTCACCGCCTTGGAACGGTCAATGCTAAGCATTGGGGGTTTAAACCAGTTAATGAGCGCTCAACCTCACACTTGGCCCAGCAATATTCATGATACATATAAGTGTAAATAAAATTTAACCTCATAGCATTGCAACTCAAATTAAACAGTAATAAAAGGGAATTAAAACGCATTCAATTTAATTACTATTTAATTACTCAATGGTAGAAAGGAGACCAGAGCAACAGAGTTACAACTTTTTGAGGCACGATGAAATGAAATTACTAACACGCATCAACTACATCCCTTCTTTTTACAAAAAGATTTAAGAATATAGCATCATATAGTTTATATTTCAGATCATCATCGCGCACCTACATGAAGAAGCAGCAATATTGGGTGTAAAAGATCCAAATTACCTACTTGATTGTTTATGTGACAGTAATATACATGTACTAAAATACAAATGAAAATGATTGTTATACCTTAAAAGAATAACCGCATAGACTGAGGCGATAATTTATGAAGACATTTTACATCACTTACAAATGTTATCGCGATTGTAATTTTAATATCATCCCACTTTCTTAAGGTCGTTCTCAAAAACGTTCTTGTGATTCATGCTAATTAAACATTCAATACTCTTGCTGATAAACGAAGTACATGCTCATGTCATCTGGGTGTAGATTTAATGTGTGTCTGTATGTATGTACATGTACGTATGTTAATAATGATAAACGTAGTTTTGGAGATTATACCTCTTGCATGTTGTCCTAATTAAAAGAGAGGTTATAATGTGACACCGTATCACTGACAAGATGTATGATTTAGTATTTTTTTATTTTATCAGTGCAATACACACAATCAGCAATCAGACGTTCGCATAGTAAAAGATAAACCAAATTGTCGCCAACGCTCCTAACACCAAAGAACAAACACACAAACTTATTGGTTATTCTCAACAAACGCTAAATATTTGCATCGAATGTTCTCGCTTTTTGTCATGTAAATGTGGAGACCAACACTATTCAGGTTTAACAACGTTGACTTCAGTGTGTGTCTTTTTTAAGTGTGGGAATTGGATGAATACAAACGCTTTTATTTATGTCTTTATCACATTTTAGTAGTTTGTATGCTGAATCAATATAAAAACACAAACAGAAAAATCGGCCTGTCGTAGATAACTAATAAAAAGTAAAAATGGTATAATTGCAAATATATAAGCAATATAAAACCTCATTGTTATCACTTAGTAGTTGTGATCATGCTTAATTAAACAGTTTGACGCATGTGATCAGAAAGCAGACGTTCAAAAAGCACAACTATGTTATTTTGTAACTACATTCGTGTACTTTTACGGGGAAAGTTAACCTGGCTGTTTTATAAGAAAATGTGGTATTGCATTGTGAGAATAAATATAAGATCTAAACCTTTAATTCACAATTGTTTTCTTTTAAACGTCAATGTTAAAAAACAGTAATAGTTTGCATGTTGCATCGTATAGTAGTCATTTATATAAGATTATTCAAATCATCACCATTGGATCAAAATTGGCCTTGATTTTAAAGCAAAATAACTTTAGAACCTTCTCCTCAAATACATTACTCAGACTAACGATTGAGAGCCATCTTTCTCCTTCTTTTAAAAATTGACTCTGATCAGTGAACTAGGGTTATCACCTAAATGGAGTGTAAATGCATACGCTGTACTTTCTGCCTTTTGTGTTTTAAGTTTATTTGTTTCTGGTGAAAATACTCCTTCATATACTCCTTCATATAGAGACATAAACATGTTTTGCGTATAAAGATTTTCCACAAACCTCAATTAAATGTACCGGTACACACAACTGATGAGTGCTATTGATCTGATAATAAAATTGTTTGCTCCAAATCATGTAGGTCAAAAGAAAACAAATGAAGAACAATATCAGTCGACGTAAGTGTTATTAAGACATTTCAATGACACGTTTACTAAACGTTTCCTACAAGTACATGCGCATCACAGTTGATTATGTATATATAATATATATTAATTATCAACGATTATATATATCAGACTGATATAGGACAACAATATCACATTGTAATATGTGTAGGAACCCGTGTGGGCACGAGACTCATAGTTTTCAGCGTTACTTATAATTGTTTATTATCCACGTTTCACCTAATAAGAGACTCTTTTGTTTTTGTTTTGCATCGTTTTTGCGAATCAGCAATAGTAAAATGGTTTACCGTAGTGATATTGTATAATGTTGGTGAAAGTGGAAAGTGTGTTTTTGGTCGATAACAAGTTTGTCCCCATCAATATGTCAATCTAAGATCTGACATGAGTTGAAATTCCATTCCATATTCTTTTAAGCGGTTTGTGTTTGTGGTCTTGGACATATAACGTTATATGAAAATACAACGATTGAAAGTTCTTTTTATCGCATGACTTTTTTTTAACAATACACCCCTTTGTGTAACATTAACATTGTTCTTAAGAATGCGAACCGATGTTACATCATAGTGTCCTCAGTGTCGGTTTAACTTAATATTGTTATCTGCGTTTGTTCAGTCAAATAATGTGTAAGAAATGAAAATAGACATCATTTGTTTGTACGCATGAGGCGATATACTAGTATAAGCATCGGTCATCATCATTGATAATCATTTATACATACATGTAAGCTTTTACGAAACTATTTATAATCAAGCTTTCAAATTAAAGAAGTATTTTATTTTGCATGGAACCCGCTACCATCCCATTTGTAGCCAAGCGCTCTACCAACGTGGCTGACTACTACACATAAACAGACGTTGTGAAGTAAGCAATGAATATCCCGCACAATATGCAAACAACTGTTAGTGTAATGCTGATAGTAGCCCACCCTATTGGCAACTGTCTATCTGTCTGTGTGCATTGATCTCTTGTTTCGCTTATTGAATATTGCCATATTTCCGTCCATATCTCGTCTATCTCTTCGTTAGTTGTTTCTTGGTGAATAAGGCGTTCTTGTTGTTTGGTACTTTTTAACAAATCGCGAAAATCAATAACATCTCTTAGTTCTATCGCATAACTATGATCCAGAATGCTTTTTGCATTCAATAACATATCTTGAACCATCCTAAGCGGAACTTTCTTCTTTAACCTTGAATTCCCTTTATTTTTTTATAATCTAAAAAGAAGTCTAACAATGTGCTAACAAACCTATAATACATCCACCTGCATATAAATGTATAATGGTCAATGCTTGGGTCTGACAGTGCATGCCCTTCATCTTCTTCCATAATCTGGTAACTGGACGATATACTGGTACATTTACTTGCTGAAAATGATATTTTTGCGTTAACTTTTTCCTTTCGATCTTGTTGCAACTGTTTCATCAGTCTATTTTCTGGAAAGCGTTCGAATAGTTTGTCTTCCGTGATGGCTTCTCCAACTTTCCCAAGTTTGCAATCCCGTCGACAAGATGGGCACGGGAAATCGGTCTTCTGTATCACGTGACTCCCGGAAAGCACACAGTGTTTCCATGCCAACGTGTGAAGGCATATTTTACACAGGTTATGTTGACATGGTAATATCCTCGGGCTGTCGAACATTTCCATGCATATCTGGCAGACGAAATCGGATTCACAGATTGTCACTGTAACCCTTTCCTCACCGGTGGATGCCATATTACCTCACTAAGTTATTTTCAAAAATTGAGTGTTATGTTATACATGCACTTTTTGTTGTCTAACCGTAAGTTTGTTCGTCTATTTTTTAAGAAACTGATGAATCAACATTCCAAAGAGCACTATTGTTTCACGCCGAACAATCTTCATATGATCTGAATAGTAAATAATTATCTGTCTGTATAAACTCTGTATCTGTGTACATGTGCGTGTGTTTATTGATAACGTAGTTTATCAGGACCAATTAAAATCGACAAAGTAATAACAGTTTGGTAAATAATGTGTCGCGCTTATTATTTAGTTTGTAGCTGGCGATATCTATGGACGTTGTCCGCAAGTACATTTACTACGTACATAGTTCATTCATCTTTACAAAGCGTTTTCGGATATGGACATTATAAAGTGCGATTTGTAAATAAGAAAAACTTTCATGGCTTCTATATTAAATGGATTACACGTCATATGCTTGTATTCGAACTAAGAAATAGTAATCACCAATGAGAGCCTTCTGGTGATAGATCATACATTTAATTCATAACACTATTAGCTTACCTTTACACGAGAGTGGTTCGGAAAACCAATCTAATGGTGTCAGTATTAAGGTTAAACTTACTTTCATTTGTTTATCCCAAGCCCAATTGTGGTGTATTGGTCTTCATGTTCGCGGTTTTTGTCCACCTTTGAAATATAAACCTAATGTTTCATTGTTGTTGTTTTTTTCAGATTGTTAAGTTCATATTTTAAATTTGGTTATTCATGACATTTTAAATAAAACCCTATTTCATCGCAATACGTGGGTTGTTTTCTCTTTAATGTCATACAATTTCAACAGTTCGTCAGACATTTCCCCGTGGATAATTTGATAAATAACAGTTTATGTACTCCATAATTGTTGCTGCATACCTTTGTCCGCGTTTCTATTAATTTCTTCTTAAGTTAACATAAGCCTTAGTTGTCCTTTCATACACCCAATCATATTCAATGGTTATGCCACATTATGTAAGTCAGCCAATCAGATAACGTAAACCTCTTTTGCATTTAATATTTAACAATGAACACAAACAATGTATTGTACTTAATATTGATTAATTATCACGCTAGATGCCTACACTAAAGTTGTCGCTCAATAACTTCGAATAGAGTACACACATTTAGACGCGACAATGAGGCCGCCGTCTACTACGACTATGTAAATGTCAATGCTGTCAGTGATGGTAATTATGAAGGCGACAAAGAAGCACGAATGGAAACGACAGGATAAGTACTACATCTGACGATAAAGACAGGGTCAATGATTTGTGTATGGTTGGGAACAATAAATTAGATGAAAATACACATTTAAATGAAAACAAAGCAAACGTTCGAGAGAAAAAAAGTAATGAATTAAATGAGCACACAAAACAGAAACTATCACAATATTAAAAAAAAAAGTAAATAGATAATCCAAAAATATGCCATTATCAATGTGGGATTCGAACTCATAATCTATGAACACAAACATTTTATGATAATCCATTCATCAAGTTAACTAACTGTGTCTTCACTTGCTATTAATATACTTCATTGATTTTGTTTACAGCAACTAAACATTTTTAATGATATAGTTATGCTAACAAATATATCTCGATCGGATTATAATAATTTCAATATGTGCTCAGGCAATCCCAAAATCTACACTTATTGGCATACAACAGTTAATATAATAACACGTAACAACAAGTATTTGAAAACGAAATGGTCTTCAGCTATATATGGACTCGTTGTCTTTTTAATTTCAAACTGCCAAACTTCCATACACCAATAGGAATTGCACTTCGATTGAGTTTATGTAATTAATGTCTTTTTAGATTGCTGCAGTTCAGTTCAACTTAGAACCAAAACCTGGAGGATCTCTATAGATATCAGGAACTGGCTAATCCGTTGCTATGTACCAAGGCTGTAAGCAGATAACTGTATGTGTACGTTATGTTTAATCGCCTGTCGATTCCAATGTCGTTTTACTTATTTTAATTAAGCATATAAATGCTGTTTAAAAAAATCACTTTTCACAAATGGGAATAGTTTATTACAACGGCGAAAGAAGCAAATAAATCTATAAATAGGTGTTCACTCGTAAAACAGTCGACACATATTTACTAGTTGTATTCTTAACTTGCGGAAGCCGTTTTGTTTCCAAGTTTGTGTCATAACAGTTTTTTTTATATTCTATGTTATAAGCCACCACCTCTGCAAAAGGAAATAAGACACCTAGAGGAAACCCGTCTTGTAGGTTGAAATTGAGGATCTATATACTACTTCAATCTAGTCCACCTTCTTTTAAAAACCGTTCAAAAAGTAAATACAGGTACTTCGGCACACGACGTATCGCTAATGTGAAGAGGGTTAAAGGGACTTGTTCACGTTTTGGTAAATTGACAAAATTGAACAAAATTGTTTCAGTTCTGCAAATGTTCGTTGTAGTTATGATATTTGCGAGGAAACAGTAATACTGAACATTTACCATGCTCTCTAATATCCATTATATGCATGATTATTTTGGAGAGTTCTGTTGTTATCGTTATATTTTGAGACATTACGAGGATTGCTAGACTTTTACTCCGAGGGTCAGTGGTTCGAGTCCCGGTGTGGATTACTTTTTTTCTTCTTCTTGTTTTATACTGGAGCTTTTTAGTTTCGATGTTTACATTGATCAATTTAAAACATTTAATGACCAACTTCCAAACATGTTAAAATCTGTGAACCAGTCCCTTTAATAAATACACCCTTACGTCGCATATCACAACTTAAAAATATATACACGTACCAGTATATAAAAGACAACGACAGACGTTTCGTTGTTGATTGAAAGGAAGCAAATATTATTGCGAGAATTTAGTCATGCCTATATACTTCCTGATAAACTATATGTGAGTTTCGATCAAATAATTAATTGTAGGTTATAATCACGTTATATTTCAATATCTAGTTCCAGAAAATATGAGCATTTATGTAACCACACATATAGTATATTGAAATAAACAACAACACGATGAGCTGTGTCTTTTTATGTGCTTTTTCGCCGAAACTTCATAAATGTATATCCATATAACGTATTCTATTTTAGATATTATTACCAAGAGGAAGAACAGACACAAAAGGAGATAGCCGAGTTTAACTAACAACTAACATTGTGAGAACAAGATGTATACCTAAACACCTTAAATTCCAAGATATCCGTAAAAAACAAAAATTGCGACATTCAAGATAAAAAATAAAAATTGTTAGTCTTTATCAATACAGATATGTTTATAAACAACATAGACGTTTTTTTTTATTGCTTGATCCGGCAATTATTTCAAAAGTTTATCCTTGATTATCTATACGATACCCTCAATATAAATATATGACACCGGAAGAAAATATTTATCATTCTGATATAATAGAATAATCTTGGTATGTGCATACACCATTATTGTCATTAAAGAATGTTAATGTTTTCATTTAAATACGCAATGCTAAAACTAAACTGCGTACGTGCACGTATTAGCATTTCAAATCGCTTTTCTTCGTTCCGCCACACAGGACATCAGTCTTAAAGCGTCTAAAAATAAGCTTATAAATCTCAGAAATATTTAGATCTTTTAAAGGAAAATTTGTTACAACAAAGAGCTTATTTATTGAGTTGAATTTACACAATAATCAATATTAATCAGACTACTGTAAGCTTACCCCGGTTTCCGATCAACAATTCTTGCAACCAAGGCCCTTTAAAATAAACTAGAAAATGTACTCCATATTCCGTAAAAATAATTGGATTTACGGATTACATGAAAAAAAAGTCCAAGCAAATGGAACTTTTAAAGAGGGGTGACGGATTTAGGCATTCTCGTGTTTTTGTTTTTTTACACAGTTTTGATACTTAAATTGGTCGAATTATACCCTAAACATTCCAGCAATTTCCTTACTGGATGTTCGTTGATTAAAAGGCAATGCCAGCAATACATTAATGCCCAAAAAAACAACAATGCAAATAGCGCTAACACGCTCATGGCGTACTCGGCGTGATCATCTATACTAAAACGTCGTTTTAACATGCGATGCCGTTGTATGAGGTCATTATTATGGTTCCCTTTAGAGCCCGTACTATTCAGTTGATCAGTTATACACAAGTTATTGCCTTTTTGTCTTGTGAGATGTGTCATCGATTCTCCCTTTGTCGCGGTATGTTGGTTTCTTTTAGAGCCCCTACCGTTCCGTTTATCAGTTTTACACAATATTTTGCCTCTTGGTCTTGCGAGATAAACCATCGAATCTCCATCTGTTTGGGTATTTTGGTCAAAAGAAGTATAAGACTTTATCAAATGGCTCACGGCTACCTTAGCGATTTCATGCAAGACATTTGTGAACGCCCTTATTGAAACATTTTCAACTTGATTCGTTTCCTGATGTTCAGTCTGGCAACCATCTGATGCGTTATTGTCATTCTCAGTCTGGCAACCTGTCGATGTGTAAATGTCTTCTTTCTGCGTTTGGCATCCTATCGATGTGCCATTGTTACAATTTTCAGTTTGGCAACATACCGACGTGCAATTAGTTATCTCTTTTCTTTTCCGGTTGACACGCCCAATTTGTAGCTGTTTCAAAAGCCTGTGTTCTTGAAAGCGATCGTAAAGCTTGTCTTCGGTCAACACTTGTCCAAAAATGTTTCCAAGATTGCATTCGCGACGGCATGAAGGACAAGGGAAGCCATTCTCCTGAACAATATCACAACCTGGACGAACACAGTGAGTAAACGCTAACTTCCAAAGACATGTTTTGCAGAGAGTATGTTGACACGGAAGTAACCTTGGACTGTCGAACTCATCCATGCATATCTGGCATAAAAATTCCGTGTCGTTTATTGTCAGAATGCATTCTGCATATTTTGAACCCATTTGTTAAATAGCTTACTTATTATGATTATAGTTTTTAAATATTTAAACCAGGTCTCTTCGTAAAGACGCAAATATGTTCACCGGAAAGGAAGATAAGCTGTTCAAATACAAGTATGTGCTTTTAAAGATACGTACAACAGAAGGCAAAAGACAAAAACAACAGTATAATTCTTAATTCTATAAACTGTTTTACCACCAAAGAGTTTGCTCTACGTTTATCGTGTTCTGATTAGTGTATTCAAACGTGATAGCGGACGTTTGCTTTCAAGGTTAAATCGCAAGGTGTACATTCAAGTCCATGCCAAATCTGTCGATACAGTATTTAAGTATAGGATGATGATGACTATGAAAATTGAAAATAGCATTTGAGTCGAATTGTTCTACAGTGACGTTGTCTTTGTTAACATTGTGTTTCATGTTATTATCCGTTTTCTCAGTTGAATACTTGTAATTGAATTTAAACAAAGCACGTGATAAAAGCGTTAATACGTACGCTTAGTTTACTCTCTGTATTGCGTACGTGATATTTTTATTCATTTGTTTAGTGTGTGTGTGTGTGTGTGCGTGCGTGCGTGCGTGCTTGCGTGCGTGCGTNTTGGCGTGACGTAATATCAGTTATTTAATGCTTTCCTTTTGTTTGTCGGGAAGAAGAATAAGAAGAAAAAGAAGAAGAAGAAGAAGACAAAAAGAAGAAAAAGAAGAAGAAGAAGAATTATATAAATAATCATCATCAGCAGTAGCAGACGCCGCATGAGCAGCTATAACTCCATTACCATCATCATCATCATCACCACCACCACCATCATCATAATCGCGCCCTTACTGCCACCCTGAATAATGGTGCCATGAATACCAAAATATGTACAGTTAACGTTTGATCGGGGTTAATTTACGCAGCACAAACTATTAACATAAATTTAAAAAAAAAGTGAAGAGCACTTATGTGTGATGATTTGTTTTTACGGGAACTCTTTCCCGTAATTTGTTTTAAGGGTTAGAAGGTCAATTGAGTTATCATATGTTCACTAAGGCATGGCATTAAGCGTGATAAAACGGCAATTCATTTGAAATCCACAACACCAACTTGTTCTTTCAAAAAATAAATGGCCACATGGACTAACATACAACAATGATAGATATTTCAACATATAGGGGTCTTGGAATCACTTCAATGTTTATAATGGTGAAGCTTCTTTCTGTCTAATATAGGCCGGGCGCCTTTAAGCGTATTTTCCGTAATCGGGGTACAGTGTAGTATATATAAGAGTACCCGGGGTACTTTTAAGAAGTACAAGAGCCAACAATGACCAAATAAGCCTCAGTGGCAGAAAATTGACACTGACTCTCAGACAACATATATGCAGTGCTTCCCAAATGACGCAAAGTGGCATAAAACGAAGAACTGTCTCTTCGTTCCGAAAAAAAACAGACTTGCAAAGTGTCAGAAAACTAACTCACGTTGCAGACAAACTGACTGGCAGGTCAACAACATAATTACAATGTTGAAAAAAAGGTTGTCGGCTTATTCGGCCCCAAGCTCTTTCTGCCCCGTTTTTTTTCCGAATAGGCCTGCTACCGAAGAAAATGGTCACGTGGGATCCATCAACATAGAGTACATTTATTGCCATTCATAGCTATAAAAAAAAGCTTTTTCGCGTTAAGGAAGTTTAACCTATTATCATATAAGTTAAGTTCGAAAACTTTACATCTAAGGCTAAGCAATGCTGCCCAGAATCCAAACTGCGAATATTACATAGTGCTGTGTGGCCTATGCAAAGTGTACAAAAAAGACGGGATTTATAAAAACTTTCTATTCCACAACACGAAACGTCACTTCCGTGTGTGGTGATGACATGTTGTGAAAGCTGTTGTTTGCATGTTACAACCATTGAACGGGTAGGTAAGCTTGCATACCCTTGCATCAGGTTCGCCCATTGAACCATGCACGCGCAATAGTGTTTCGCATGCTTTCATCATTGCATTTACTGTCCGGACTATATGTTGATCCGAAATCGATTGCAAATTTTAGTTGTTGTTCATCGCTATGTTCTCAAGTAATGAGAGACTGGATTTTTTTTACGGTGGAATGCATGTGGCAATTGTTAAAATGTTGGTGTTTCTGTAATGCGCAAGGAGTAAAAGGCATTATTGCATTAAGTTGAATGCAACGTTTGTGTAAATAATGTCCTTCAAATACGTTTTGTAGAATGAAAATCATTGTTCAATATTGTATCCTCAGATTATCGTGAATCGAGCGGTTAAGGAAACAAGTAAAATAATAAACTGATACGTCACATCGGAAAGGGAGAGTGCTCGATTGCGAAAGGCAAAAGGCTGACTGAACTTACACATTTGATTCACTGAACTATTAAAAGATTAAATCAAATAAACGTCCAATCAGAACGGGGTATTCACACTGAACACGCGTGAAAACCCTGACACGGTGTGCGCGCACTGCTCTTATAGTAGAATCTTTGATGTTTTCATGCAATTTTTTCAGAAAATCAGGAGAAAGTGAAAGTTATTCAGTCTTCGAAATTAGCTTTGAAAATTTACATGCCAGTCGGGCCAGTTATTTAAGAATTTTTACATGCATTACATTCTAGTCACTAGAATTAAGACGGTCGATCGTTACACCAGTGCTCTTGAAAAGAGCGTTCTCTGTGTCCTCGTACCATTTCTTGACTTCCTTTTTCTCTAAATCATTGTCAATTTTCTATTTTGGAAGTTCTTTATCGGGCTTAGCCCCATCAACATACCTAGGATACTGCATAGCCTCTATGTCGACAATGACATTTGTTGACATTGACGAAAACGGAAGCGTATTACTTGATTGAAATAATCGATTCAAAAAGCATCTTCTCGATAAATGTCTAGAGAAACCGTCGATAAGAACCGAATGTGACCGAACTGCATCGGTCAAAAACAATAACGATGACGTGTGCAAGCAGGTGCGTGTTTCTAAACCAATCAAATTTCATTGTTTTAGAACTTCCGGCAAGTTGTTTGTTCGCAAAATTAAAAAATAGATTTGCAAATATCAAGAACAACTTACGATTTATTTTTTTTAAACTGTCAATTGGCTTCAATAATTTACAGGCCCGACGGGCCACAAACGTTAATTTTTTTATGTGCCCGGAAGTTATTTTACTCGCAACGGGCGATCGGGCGTGTGCTAATTTCGAAGACTGGACATTAACATTCGGGAGTGGGTTTCGGATTACAAATTTAATTATGCTCATTTGGGATTTCAACTACACATTAACAGTTGCGTTATAAATTCAACTATAATTTGTTAAAACGCTTTACGAGTCGAGTAAATGTTTTGCAGTATTATGCATGAAATGAACAACTTCCACAAGGATTACCGCCGGTTGCCATCATCAGTCTTCTAAGAAACTGACCAAGATTTCTGTGGCATGTACGTCACGAGTCATCTGCATGATTAAATTACAGGTAGTGCCTGCCTTGAGTGGGGTCACTCATTCAAAGCATGCGCTTTCATTGGCCAATACTGATTTNCTGAACTATTAAAAGATTAAATAAAATAAACGTCCAATCAGAACGGGGTATTCACACTGAACACCCGTGATAACCCTAACACGGTGTGCGCGCACTGCTCTTATAGTAGAATCTTTGATGTTTTCATGCAATTTTTTTTGAAAATCAGGAGAAAGTGAAAGTTATTTGTTTTGAAATGTTGTGTTACCACAATACCACTACAGTAGTGCTGTCGTCTGCTTCACTTTGCAATTTATGTAAAAATTATATGAATTGGGCCAATAAAATGTATGGAATATGGATAAATTTGGATTATTTTAGTTGAAGTAAGATTTTGAAATGCAATTATTTCTTTTTATCCTCATTTTGGTTGTGTTTGTATTTATTTTCAAGCGTAGTAATGGTAGTGAAATAAAATACTCGGATCGCATGCGTGTGACATCATCACGAGCCGTGCTCTCCTCATCTCATTCGCTAGCCTGCGTTTAATCTGGAAAACATGATTGTAAAACCATCATTTCAAATTGAAATAGGCATACCCCTGTATACTTATTTTGGTTTCTCTCTGGCTTCAAAAACGTCGTCGGCCGCTAAATTTCACCATAATTTTAAATGTTGTGGCCAATTGTTGTACTTAAAACATAGTTCAGAGTCATTTTTAAACATAATTTACTCCCCACAATAGCATAGACTGCATTCATTTGGTTAAATCTCAGCATAAGAGTTAAGTCAGGCTTTTTTCCTGGCCACTTTGTGAAAAAATGCAATTGACCAGTCGCCAAATAAGCGATCGCCCTGCCCACTAGTTTTGTTTACATTAAACGCTCATTCAATTACTCCGACACTCTTTGTTTGTCGGACCATGTGGCCGCAAAAAAATAAGTCTGATTGATTGTTCTGTGAGTTTGATTGACAGCTGAGGAGTGTTCAATTTCAGGATAGGGAATTTTTCGCGCAAAAAAAATGCACCTATTTGGTAAAAACTAATTGCATAGAAAATGGCAAAGGAGTATACTTGTCCCTATATTATATAAAGCAATAAAAACTAGCATATATGATCATTTGTATTTTTTTCCCTGAAGTTTCTATGATTTTCTTATAAAATCCTTTAGTATTAGTAATTTATGATCTTCTCTGGCAGCCTCTTGTCCTGTTAAAATTTATGCATCCTTTAATGCGAGCAACTTTTGAGCATTTCTAGATATATTTATTTACCAGGAATCATTCCCACCATCCAACTGCTTTCATTTTTGTTTTCAGGTTTCCCAATCTTGAGTATCCAGAGTATGCAAGGGATTACATAATAATTCTGTGGCTTATAAAACAAACAACAAACATGATCATACGAACATTGTAGATTGTGATAGAAAAAAAACAGTTTAAAAAACAAGCTGATTTGTGATAATCATCGATTGAAATTCTAGAGTATAACTTGAAGTATAATTTGTGTAGAGAAAGAAATTTGAAAATCATCATACATTAATCAGACACTTATAAGACACCAAGTTCCGCGTTTCTGAAATGGCTATGGCACTAAGCCTAGAAAATGGATTCAATCTGAACGATGACTCCCCAGACGAACCAATAGAAAATGGCGGCAATCTGTTCGCGCCTGACTCAGCAGCAGATCATATGGACATTCCCATGAGAACTAGCAAGGTGAGTCCTCTCCTGTGTTATGCCTTTACCGCTAAGATACGCATTTTGATGTGTTTGTAGTCCCATTGAAAATAAAATTAAATTAAAGAAATGTCTGACTAGTTTAAACAACTTCATTTCCAACCCTAAGGTACTGATATACTGATGAGCAGCAAACAGCATAAAACATCAATACATGTTATGATGTAGCATGCGAGTTGCTCGCAGGCTGTTCTGGTTTTATTCTGGATGCTTATAATCATTTTCACTTTAGTTTTGAGTGGGAAAGAGTAATAAACAGAACAATTTTCTCTAGGAGCTTGATTTGCATGATGGTTTTATATAGCAAATTCTTTCAGTTTTGTACTTTTCTCTTCATGCTCTAGATAACCGGACAATACAGACAGTTTTTCCTACCCTGAAATTAAAGGAATAAATTGTAATGTTCCAATAAGGTTTCCAAGCGTAATATATGAGACGATTGCTTAAGTGAAGTAATGTATTTCAGTACAAATTTTTAACTAGTAGTAATGTAATAAGAAAAAGCCAAAATTTAAGGGTTTTATTTTCTTTTGGATACTGCAACAGCAACAAGTTCTGCCCCAGCCAGGCCAGCCTCCCAAAGTTTGTTCACCATGTTCATTCCTTCTTGACTGTTTGTTTTGTAGACTGCACTGATAAGCCCAAACAATGAGGAGTATGAATACATTCTTGAGACAATCAAGGAACGAGTGGAAGAAGGTCAGGGGGAGACGATATACGAGCTGGGAACTGGGGGTAAGCAGGGTTTTTTGTCTTTCCTTAAACTAATATGTACAATCATGTATTTTCTGGGCTCAACATTGACGGAAGTCTGATTTCCTGGACAACCAAACACTCGGTCCGGACAAATAAAACAATAATCTGCTAATCAGACGGGACAAGTGAAAACATTCAGTGTCTTTTGTTTCTGTTATAAACAAGGAAGAAAATTAGTTCTAAAAATCCAGTAACTACCAGGATTTACCTGAACTAATAAAAATTCTTTGTACATGGATCAACAATCAAGCTGTGAAACTGTGAAGTTATACAATAAGCTTTTATAAGAATTAGAGGTAAAATTGGAAAGATTTAACATAAGTTGCAAAATGAGGGACAAATCCCTATGAAACTACTTATGATCCCTTTCACAACCAAAGAATATTAAAAGCATTACTACCATATGCAATATGTACAATAGTTTGATCTAAATGCCATACACAGGCAAGTAGTAGTCTTGCTCCTTTGAAGTTGCAAAATTCTTTTGTACATTGAATAACTAGCTGTTTGGAAGTTTAATGTCAGAATTATGCATGTACCATTCACATGCCTTCATTGACATTTATACAATGTAGGACTTGATTATAGACATTGATGTTGTTAGTTGTCATGTTCTTAATTACATTACATGTACATGTAGCTGTCATGTTTTTAATTACATCACTTGCTTATGAACTATCATCAAAACAACTTTTTAGCAAAGGTTGAAGTAAAATGAGACCTTTTGAGAGAACAATTCTGTAATAATGAACATTTTTATTAGGCATTTTGTCCATTGCGCAATTATGAATGTCTAAATATTATACAAAAATGTCATAGTAGTGTAAATAAATTGGAACTGTGCCATTCTGTTTTAATTGTATAATATAATTAATTTGACATTAAATATCTTGCATTTTGGAGTGAACAGTTTCATGTGTATGTCTACTAGGACGCAAATTCTCAAACTGAAAAAAATAACTTCAGTATGTTTTACTTTTCAGGAAACTTTAAAAACCTGTATGCAAACAATTTTATAATTATGCGGCCCACATACATGTAACTTGGGTTGGGAGAAATATTGAAGAGTTGCTTTTGTTTTTTTGTTGGTCGGTTGTGTCAGGCCCATAACTCTATTTTTGTTACTCCATGTCATTAGCTTAATTTAAATGTCAAGTGGACACTTAAAGTTTGTGCATATTCCTTACATGTATATATAGTTCATGCCCCGTCCATAACATAATAATGCCTGATGGAATTTTATAACAAATCAGTGAATTTTTTCCTTCTTTATAAAGTACCGGTAAACGGCACTTTCCCAATTACGAAAAAACTACAAATTTCCCATTTTTTTTTATTTTTTTGGAAAATGCAACATTTTGTTACTTTCCCTATGCAGCTCTATGACTTGAACCTAGGTAAATATAATATTGACAGCTTGAAAACACTTAGTTATCAATTTTAAAGTATTTGGGAGCAAAAAATCAATTTCACCAATTTCCCAATTTGAGGTTTTCACGACTCGATTTTTCCCAATTTTGAGATTTTCACGACTCATTTTTCCCAATTGGACCGATATGGGTACTTTTCCCAATTGGACAAAAAAAAATCGCTGCAAATGATCATCATATCAAGACACTGAATCACCTGCAAGAACGAGCTTCCTACTGTTCATTGTATGTTGAAGGTCACTTGTTGAGTTCATTGGTAAATGAAATAGATCTATTTAATGCCCATAGAGAAGTTAGTTCAATTGGGAGGGACATAAATGTTTCCATTCAGCAACAACAACAAAATAATGGTCACTCTGCATTTGAGCAGCGCTCTGGGAAAACGGGGTTAAATGCATTTGCTTAAAGTGTCATCCCAGATTAGCGTGTACATTCTGCACAGGCTAATCAGGTACGTCGCTTTCCGTTTAAACTGTATTTTCTCAAACAAGAGACTTCCTTTAAACAACTTATTCCATGAAAGCGGAAAATTTCTCCCCCGATAAGCCTGTGTGGACTTCGAAGGCTTTTCTGGAACAACTTTTTTTTACAAATGCATTAAGCTCCCTTTTCCCAGTGCGAAACTCATTTTTTTAGAACTCTGAACTATGCTTCTTCTTCTACAGAGTGTGACACCCCAGGTTTGAAACTGGAGGACATGGAGGCCTCCATCGCGACTCTTAAAAGCATCGCCGAGACGCTGAACTATGAGATTTCAAAGTTACGAGAACGCCATGAGAAGGAGGGCCTTGTCACGGAATTCTTACTCAGGAAAACACTTGATCTACAGGATTTCATGGAGATTAGGTATATTATGTTTGAAGTGTCACCTCTCTCGATTAAGGAACCGCCAGTTGTGACTTGCGAGACCCCTTACTGATAGACATCTGTACTCCTGATTCCTATTCTTTATGATGGGTGCTCTGCCTGTGGGTATTTTGTGGATTTCTGTGCAAAGTTTTACCTTTTGGTGCCAACATTGTGGAATGAGGGGGCATCTTTGCCCTATAGATACATATCTTGTTTTCTAAGGTTTTCCAAAAAAAAATGGTAATGTTAGTTGTTTGTTAATTTATGGGAATGCATAAGCTAGGGAGGCTTTGTCTCCGCCTGAATCGGTCAACTACGCTTGTCCACTGGTCAAATTTCTCATTTTTTTCCCACATTCTATTCCCCACAGAGTTGCAGTTGTAGGCAACGTGGACGCAGGCAAGAGCACACTGCTGGGTGTCCTCACCCACGGGGACCTTGACAACGGGCGCGGTCTCGCCCGCATGAAGCTGTTCAGACACAAACACGAGATGGAGTCTGGGCGGACAAGCAGCGTTGGTAACGACATCTTGGGCTTCGATGCGCAGGGAAAGGTCGTCAACAAGTCGGAGCACGGGCATTTAGACTGGGTGAAGATTTGCGAGCAGGCGGCAAAGGTACATGTATGAGTCTTAATTTGAGTAGTGTTCTGGGAACACTGGGCTTAATGCATGAGCGTAAAGTGTCGTCCCAGATTAGCCTGTGCAGTTTACATGGGCTAATCAGGAACGACAATTTCTGTTTTTATGTAATTCTTCATTTAAAAGAAGTCTCTTCTAAACTAAAGTCAAGTCCAGTCTGAAAGTGCCTTCCCTGATTAGCCTGTGCGGACTGCACTTATATTGACTTACATTCGTTTAGCAGCACCCTGTTCCTTTTGTGATCTAAAATATTTTCTATTAGATGCAACTGTTTTAAAAACATTACCAACGATCTGTACTCAATATCTTTGGCTTTATAAGCTTATATACATGTAAAAAGATTAATTAAAATTATATTTTCAGTGACTTTGGTCAAGATTTACTTATATCTTGTTGACAGTATCAACAGAAGGCTTTGTTTTCCTTTCAGGTTATAACATTCATAGATTTAGCAGGTCATGAGAAATATCTGAAGACAACAGTGTTTGGAATGACTGGGCACGTGCCAGACTTTGCAATGTTGATGGTATGACCCGACATCTAGTTACATTTGAGCCTTTCCTACTAACATACGCATTTTGATGCATTGTAGTCCCTTAGAAAATCAAATTCAAATAAAGATCTTGTTTACTAGATTAAAGTGTGTAAGCCTTCATTTAAAACCCTAAGATACTGATAAGCAGCAAACAGCAAAAAACTTGAACAGACTGTGAGTTATATGCAGGCTGTTCTGGTTTTATGCTGGTTGGATATAGCCATTTTCACTTTGCGTTTGAGCGGGAAAGGGTTAAATTCTTAAATAGCACAATAATCTTGATTTTTCTCTTCATTTGGAGATACCTGTTTGTTTGCTGAAAAAGAAAATATGGCGAATTTGATGAGTGCCTGTGTTCAAACTGCTTTGAAACTTACACAGTTGCATAATTTAAACATAAGTTTTTGCTCATTTTGAGAAAATCTTTTGCTAGTTTCATGAAATCAAGTTTTATAGATGTATCTTATACATGAGGTGAGCATTTAAAAAAGAATGTCTTATAAAATAATTTCGACCAGAAGTAAATCTTTTAACAAATATTTATATTTGTTGCCATTGAGTTCTTCAGCTTTAATAAGTACTTATTGGTACCTTATATCATATTTTCATGACCGAATTCAAAAGCAACGTGTCCAAATCCAAACGAAGCTGTAAAAGTTTTTTTTAATAAAATCCATTTTCAGATTGGTGCCAATATGGGTATAGTTGGTATGACAAAAGAACACCTGGGGTTGGCTCTAGCGCTACAGGTTCCAGTGTTCGTCGTGGTAACAAAGATTGACATGTGTCCCGCTAATGTCTTAGAAGACACGCTGAAGTTACTGCAGCGAATCTTGAAATCTCCCGGTTGTCGTAAGATGCCTGTCCTCGTGCAAAATGCAGACGATGTCGTGTGCTCGGCAACAAACTTCTCTTCAGAAAGGTTGGTATATGTTGCATCTCATTGAAGACTATCTGCATTTATGTCTAAATTTCCTAGTTTGTAGTCCTCAAAAAATCTGCCAGAGTAAGACCCACTGCTTTTCTAAGTCATTCCAGGGATGGAAACTAACTTTCTACAATTGGTCGCCCACACAGGCAACCATCTTTAGTATTTTGGTTGCCCAGCTAAAGACTTACAAGCCCATATACATTTCTTGTCATGTGTATCTGATACTTTCTTTAAATAAAATAATAGATAACAAAACAACAACATTGTTAACATGACACACTGTCTGTGTTTTATTACATTAAAGACATTTGAAATGAAGTTGCCCAGGCCAAAATCTACTGGCCTCGGGCTCACAAGCAACCACTAATTTCCATACCTGCATTCTGATTTATTATAATTAAAAAAAAAACATCTGACAAAAGATTATCACTCATTTACGATAAACCCACATTTTGCTGCACACTTTTTATGTTTTGAGGATGGTTAGTAAGTTTTTTTCATTCCAAGCTTTAATAAGAAGGAAAACAAAACCGAATTAATATTTATTGAACAACATTGCACATTTATGAAGCTTTACTACATAACTTAATATATGTAAAATATTTCTTATGATATTCTCTCCAGAATGTGCCCCATATTCCAAGTGTCCAACGTCACAGGGCAGAACATAGACCTGTTGAAAATGTTCCTGAACCTTCTCTCAACGCGCTTAAAGTGCAACCTTGGCAGCCCGCCAGAGTTCCAGATCGATGACACGTTCTCGGTACCCGGCGTGGGCACGGTGGTGTCCGGTACCCTGCTCCAGGGCCTGGTCAAAATCAACGACACCCTTCTGCTGGGCCCAGACCCCCTCGGCCAGTTTCAGCCAATGGTTATCAAGAGTATACACCGGAAGAGGATGCCCGTAAAAGAGGTCCGAGGCGGGCAGACAGCATCGTTTTCGCTGAAAAAGGTGAGACTGTTGAGTGGTTTATTGGAGAAGTAATTTTTGGATGGATCATTGTTTGTTGGAAAATAAACAACTCATTGATTGAAGATACCATGCAAAGGAATCATTGACTAATAGAGAAAATATCAACTTCATCCTAGCACAATCTGATAGAAACGTTGTTTAACTAAAATAAAAAAAAAATAGGACTTTGTACAATTCAAAGCTTGTCAACAGAGAGATCAGCAAGTTAAATTATCTAAAAATATATGAAGGTTGCACTTCAGCTTCAAAATTGTATGTAAGATTGTTTTCTAATGCCTTGTCATTGCCATTAAAACCTAGCTTGCCTATGCCAAATTAGCTAATACATGTATCATGAATTTCAGACTTAAGAAAATGTATCTAGATTCAAATGAGCCTCTTTCTAGGAAAACTGGGCTTAATGCATGTGCATAAAGTGTCGTCTCAGATTAATCAGGGACGACATTTTTATGGAATTTTTGGTTTAAAGGAAGTCTCTTCAAAATGAAAATCCAGTCTAGGCGGAAAGTGTTGTCTGTGACTAACCTGTGCTGTTTGCACAGGCTTATCTTAGACGACACTTTATGCACATGCATTAAGCCCAGTTTTCCAAGAACGCAACTTATTTAATCTAGATTCAAATAAAAATAACCACATGATTCAAATTAAATTAACTATCAATAACTTTGGTAAAAAAAGGACAGGAAAAAAGTGATTCAATTAAAATAAAAAATAACCATCCATGATTTCAGGTGAAACGTTCTGCAATACGCAAGGGTATGGTGATGGTGTCTCCACGTCTCAACCCACAGGCCTGCTGGGAGTTTGACAGCGAGATACTGGTGTTGCATCATCCAACCACCATCAGCGTGAAATACCAGGCCATGGGTACTATACTACACTTGTGTTTAACTTTTTGTTCCATCATTGTTTGTTTTTTTCACCGTTTTGGTTATGATGTGGGGCCCTTTGGATTAGGAAACATTGTGTTGTATTTACTGAAATTATGAAATTAAGATGATTTATTTTTTTGCTATTTAATACTGTAAAATTGAGAAAAAAGTGCTTTTAATACTTTATTTTCTAAGATTTAATTCAAAGAGCTTAACATGGAGATGAACTGGTATTTAAAATGATTTTTAACAATAATAATAAAATGGGAAACTTTACATTGGGCATTTTAGGCAGTCATAATTGCAGTTACACTTGTTTAAAATGTGCTAGATATCTCACAGTTTCCATACAATCTTCTCAAACATCAATGTTGAAATTGAAATTTCAGTGCACGTGGGAAGCGTGCGGCAAACAGCGACCATCATAACAATGACCAGCGAACATTTACGGACAGGTGACAAGGCGCAGGTGAGGTTCCGTTTCATCAAGAACCCCGAGTACCTGAGGTCCAACATGCGGATGGTGTTCCGCGAGGGACGAACAAAAGCCATCGGGACTATCACGAAGCTGTACCCGCAGGTGAGGGCGGTGGCTCAGAACACTAGGCAGCAGCGGGCGCAGAAGAAAGCCCAGGAGCAGGGGCATCCAGGCGGAGCCATGCAGGAGCCCCAGAAACCGAGCAAGAAACGTCGCGGAGTAAAGAGTGACGAGCATGCAGGTGAACCAGAGGATATGAATGGGAATCATGAGGAGACGGTGTCTGCGTAACAAATTAGAGGGTTTGTGGGGTATTCTGGGTGAGCCAGATGATATAAAGGAGAACCATAAGGGGACGGGGGTCTTTATAACAAAAAGGGAAGGGTTGGTGGGGTTGACATACATTGAGGAGGGGGGGTCGGGGGCACATAGGCATGATTCCGTCAACATATGAAGGGAGGGGTTTATTGAAATTTACAAGAGTCAGCGTTTTCATAGGGTTTGGTTTTTGTTAACATAGGGATGGGCCAGTAGGGGATAAACAGTTAACAACTGGGCTTTCCTGAAAATGTTTGGAGTTTAACATTTAGCATACGCAGTGTTTGGTTGAACAATAGGGTTATACTTTTATGGGTTGGATAAATTAACATGCACAGGATGGGTTCTCCATGGACTTTAGGGAGGTGGAATGATGTTTGGTTTGATTAAAAGAATGTGTTTGTTGGCTGTGTTTTTCAGAAATTGTTAATTGCACTTATTGTCTCTGATAATTGTTCAAATTAGTTGTTTTGTCAGAGGATCAAATAATGTGTTAAATTCAAGTGAAACATTCAAGTACAGTGAATATGACTAATATAATTGAGTCTGATTAAGAAATGTTCCTCGCGGGTACTATTACCAGTGTGTTATTTGAACAATTCTCATTTTCAATGCTAGCTAATGAAAATGTGCCATGGGCATTCAATTTGTGTTTTGTTCATGTACGACAGGAATTTTTATCGGTATTCTGTTTCTTTTTAAATTAACAATTGCTTTTAAGCATTGTAACCAAATTTTTGTTTCATTTTTGTTTGGTGCTTTTTTTTTTGTTCCACAGTATGTTGCAGTCATATTTGTTATTATATTCCCTACTGACTTCAACAACTATAAGTCTGCGGTGTATTGTACTTAATGCGTTTTTGAACTTTGTTGGCTAATGTTGTGATCTCCATATGTAATCATGTAAAAAATGTAAATGCCTGGTATGGTGAGGCTGTGTATGAACTTAATAGTGTACTATTGAGAGCGATTCTGTTTGTTTGTGTGTCTGTGTGTGTATATGCCTTTGAAGTATGAATGGGGATGCACGCAAATGGAAAACTAAGCAAGAGTATGGGAATCCTAAGGTATATTGATGCATTTAGAAATTTCGGCTCTGTTTTGAAGCTTAGATTTGGTGAAATGTGTTTTTTTTTTATAGGGCTTTAAAATGATATTTATGCATTAGATGGCTTTAAGAACTAAATTGGATTGTTATTTATTTTGAAACGTGAGCTCTTCGGAAGAGTCTGAAAGATATTTGGCTTGTGAAACACAGGGCATTGTCAATGTTCATTTTTTAAGGGTATGTATTTTGATCAAAGTGAATGCATAAAATGGGACAACAAATTCATTTTATTAAAAATAATAAATGACCAGGACAAATACATGAAGAAAGTGACTTTTTAATAAATTATGGCGGTGAAGGGAAACTATTTATGGGCTCTTAATCTTTATCAAATATACTCTGTAAAAACAGTATTGGAAAATAAGTAAGCAATCCTCATTTACACTTATCGATGGTCCCCATTCAAAATTCCGAACTTACAGAAACACAACTTTTCAGGAGGGTTATTTTTCATTTTCATAACTATATGCAAAGTGCAGAAGTTTCAATAATATTCGGCTTCGCATTTTACAATAATATTCAGCTTCGCATTTTTGCATGTTTTTATTTCCACCAATCACAGTTGGGCATTTTATCATATGGCCGGTTTGGCGTGTTCTGATTGGTTAGGCGGTTCACCGTTTTCTGGGCATGTGCGCACTGATTTCCCGCCCTACACAGTGAACTAATCACTAAATGTCAAAAAATGTAGGTTCGGCATTTTGAATGGGGAGCATCGTTATGCTCCTAGTCGCTGGTAGTTTTTGGTTAGACACTATAATGCTTGCATGTTATCCTATTGTTTCTTTCCTTTAAAAAGTAAATTTTACTGATATAAATTTGTACGATATTCCTAAGTTCTTATTCTTTTTTTGTCTTGCTGACGTCACATATTAGGCAACAAAAATGCATTTGTATTCATTAATTCCTTTGTTACTCTGTAAAACTAAATTTATTGTCAAAAACATGATTTACTAAAATTGTAGGCATTCAATATGAAATTTTAATTTACTCTTAAAGTTCTTGTTGAATGTGCAGAAATTCAAGTAGGAAAAAGCGAGAATTTGTTGTCCTTGATACTTTGCTGTAAATATGTATGATAAGCAATCTCTTTTGTTAGTTCAATTAAAGTAAAATTAATACTCAAAAATCAACGGAAATTTCGGAAAGTAATTCGTATAATAAAGTTACCCAATAAAAAAATCAAGGTTTCTTATAGCAAAAGCCAAAATTTCAAAACAAGATGTTTTCTGGTAACATGGATGTTTGTAGATATAAAATGCTCGTTTTTAATTTTTCATGTACACAATTCTATTTTAATGTCCCGCTGATATCTATCCATACGACACATAAACACTAAAATGGTACCATGTTAGTGTTCATGTTTCGTGTGAATAGATATAGTCGCGGGGTTATAAAATGGAATTAATTGGGTACGCCAAAAATTAAAAGCGAGCATTTTATATCTACAAACATCCTTGTTACCAGAAAACATCTCGTTTTGAAATTTTAGCTTTTGCTATAAGAAACATTGATTTTTTATTGGGTAACTTTATTTTACGAAATACTACACAAAATTTCGGTTGATTTTTGAGTTTTAATGTTACTTTAAGAGTTTCAGGAACCAGGTGACAAGTTACCCGCCTTGTGCTGCTAGTATAAATATCCAAATAAGTTTCTGACTGTCTATGTTCCATTTTGAACCATCGGTTTGTTGTTTTGTTGTTCACATAATTGTGTATAATGCCAACATCACTGTTCGATGATTTTATTAACATTTTTAACTCATTATTTGTTTATGTATGTGTATATAGTATTTTACAGCCAGTCATCCACAAATTATTCTAGTGTTTCATAAATTATTGTGCATGCAGAACTATTTTTATTCCTTAACATTCATCAACGATGCTGATATATTCACAAATGTTTTCCGAGTTGTTTTTAATTTCCAGTTAAAAAATCATGTGTTTTGATAACAACTTGTTTTATTATTAAAGAATTAAGAACTCTGTTTTCTTGTTGAAATCTCTTATTACCTATGTTACCCATAACTTCGGAGGGACATCTTCAAAGTAAAGGGCTTGAAAAACATTTTGAAATATAAAACAGAAATTAGTAGCATCCATAAAAATATTTTTATTATAGCTAGCTTGGGTTTCATAGGACAATTATTTTGGTATTTGTTATGCCTCTTAAGTTTTAACTGCATCGAAAGCCTAAGGCTTATTTTAAATGCTCTCGAGTCCGTTTCCTGGGACTAGAACCAGTACTTGGTGTCTATGGGGGAGATCTAAAGAAAGGTTCCCACAGTGGAAATCGAACCCATGACCTCCCGATCGCTAGGCGGACACCATATCCATTACCCCACGGCGACCTTATGCCTCTTTGATGCAAAGAATTAATAGGATATGTCCATCAAGTGGCATCTTTTCTCGAAGAATTTACAGAAATCTGTCAAAAGTCTAACTATGCATAAGCAGTGTTCTTCACAAGTTGTGAAACCTGAACCCCAAAATTAATTTAGCAGAAAATAAAAAAGTGAAAAATAAAACGAGTATCAACTGCACCTCGCCTTTATTAAAAAAGCATCATATAGTCTTTAATAAAAAAGCTTTAGAGAAAGACCATCATATAGTTTAATATATTACAATTGAAATTGTTCCAATTAAATTAAATACAAGTTACAATAAAAATATGATTTAACACAAAACTGTATTGCCTTTCGAGACATGACATTTGGTTACTTAAAAAAAAAAAAAACATTACAATTTCTCCCTAAAAAATCCTTCTGTCCTACTTTTTCTGTTGAACCACGCTTGAAGGCCTGCTTAAATGCGGCCATCGTGATAATGAACAATTTTCCAATGAAACAAATTGCTCTTCTACTAAGGTACTGTGCAAAAATGCAACAAATAAGTCCACCCAATGATTGGCTTCAGAGTCGAGCACAAAATAATGCAAATTGGAAATCCTGCATACTTTTAGCTCACCTGAGCACAAGTCGTTAGTCTGATGTCAACATTTGCCTTGGTAACATTCTAGAGGCCACATTTAATGCCCAATCTTCATTAAAATTGGTCAGAAGATTTGTCCCAATTATGTTTCGGCCAAGTGTAAAACTGGATCAGGTGAAGGAAAAAGCTTGTTAACACTATAGAAGTCACTTTTTTGCCCAATCTACATGAAACTTTGTGAAAACATTGGTTCTAGTGGTATCTCGGCAAAGTTCAAAACTTGTGAAAACTCTAGCATTCAAGTCACATTTTTGATGCAATAATAATGACACTAACTCAGAACATTTGATCGAATGATATCTCAGCTGAGTTCAAAAATGGTTCTGGTCTGTTGAAGAACATAACTGCCGGGGGGGGGGGCGGGGGCAGTTTAACTTATGTGGCTATAGTTAAACGTTGTTAAAACTATAGAAGTTACAATTTTAGTCCAATCTTCATGAACCTTGGTCAGAACATATGTTCTAACGGTACCTCAGCTGTGTTATAAATGTTATCAATTTACAAAAACATGTAATTATTTTATATTGTGAACACTGAAGAGACGGATAATATGTGAAATAGAAAGAACGACAATATCGTTTGGAGAGATAAATGTACCTACATTATAAGCAAAGGACCTGTGCGACAATTCCCGGGCTTTTTTGTCTGTTTAGTTGACACCGTAGTAACGTTTTCCATATATAAAAACTGCTCACCCTTCCAACTTTAAGCGCCCAGTGGGACGAGGGATAGAAAGAGAAAGTCACATGCTTGAGTACATTTCAACCCATGCGCATTGCACGCTTTTTTCGCATAAAAAAACAGTGGAGCGATACAGGGCCATCATGGCCCTCTTGTTGTAATAGCGACCCGAATATTCGTTTGCCAGGGACAAGTATATTATGTACATGGGCAAATTTGTGTACTATGTAAAATTATCTATTTACCCACATAACACTTAGTCGAGATGTAAATGAATTACATCACTCAAAATATATACGTAAAATAACAGTCAGTCAACATAAAATGAATGGTTTAGCAGTGGTTTAAAAACAAACCCCCTTCAATTGCCACTTTAAACAATAACAACATACAATGTAAATTAATGATAATTTCAATGGCAAGAAAATTGCATCAAAATCAAAAGTACGCATATATTATATGTTATATATATTGATAAGAAGAGAACATCTTTAAACGAGAAATATCATTAAAGCGGTAAGTGTCGTCCCTGATTAGCCTGTGCGGATTGCACAGGCTTATCTGGGATGACACTTCACGCACATGCATTTAACCCCATTTTCTCAGACCACGACTCATATACATAAATATATATAAATGTTGGAATTTATTACCATATTTTATTAAACGAGTTCATGAGTTGTTTTGTTACTTACGAATTTCCTGTGGGAGTTAAATAAATTAAGGTATGAAATGACAATTAGTACCAGATCGTTTTGATCACATGCTTTTACATGAGCAAAGTAAATACACATTTACGCAAACGTTATGATAAATCCCATTTCATCAAATTAAGGATATTAAGAAAATTAAGAATGCGATATGTCAATCGAACGAGAACTAGCCAATTAAAACGCTCAACAAGAATATTACACATGTTTAAGATAATATATATATATAACTTGGTCAGAAGTTGTATCTAGATGATGTCTAGGTCAAGTATGAATATGGGTCATGCCGGGTGAAAAACTAGGTCATGGGATCACTGAGTGCGTTTTTGAAATTGAAAACCTGGTTTTGTGACAATTTTATCCCTTGTTTTTATCTTGGTTTAGTTCTATTCTGAGCATGTGGGGTCAACAACTAGGTCAGTACGTCACTTGAAATACCTTAATAATACTTTTGATGTCAGATATTTTGCCCAATCATCATGCAACTTGCAAAAGAGATTATTTTGTTATATTGATATGTTTGTGGTGTTCGAAAATGGTCCGTACTGGTTTAAAACATAACTGCCAGAGACTTGGTCAGTTTTCTTTGTGTGACTATTGAAAAGTTGTGGTCAAGACAGTAGTCTCAATTGTACCCCAAGCAACTCCGTCGATGATGTATGTGATATAAAACTAAATTGCCCCGCGTCAGCGTTCGCCGTCGCATTCTTGTGTTCACGTGACAAGGAATAAAATGTGCAAAATCGCTGGAAGGCATTACGTTTGGACGACGACGCTTCCCTGTCAGTGTCGTCATCATCGAGAAGGAAAGGGCCGTGACGTCCCCAGTACATGAAAGTTGAGTGATGGAACTGTTTACCGTTTTATTTCGATTAAAATGCACTACCCTGTCAAAATAAGATATTTCTTATAAACAACAGCTTCAATTAAAAAAAAAAACGAGGAAAAAAATTGAACAAATATTGTATATATATAAAAACAAATGTATACATATTTGATAGTGAACTATTTTTTTCAGATAAGTTGATTTTTCGTTATATTCGATTATTTTTAGCTCGGCTGTTTTCGAAGAAAACCCGAGGTATTGTCATAGCCAGCTCGTCCGCCGTCCGTGTCGTCCGAAAACTTTAACATTGGCCATAACTTTTGCAATATGGAAGATAGCAACTTGATATTTGGCATGCATGTGTATCTCATGGAGCTGCACATTTTGAGTGGTGAAAGGTCAAGGTCATCCTTCAAGGTCAAAGGTCAAAAAAACATTTTTTTTTTCAAAACTGCACCACAGCCGACCATTTTGAGTGGGTAAAAGGTCAAGGTCAAGGTCATCCTTCAAGGTCAAAGGTAAATCAAAAAAACATTTTTTTTTTCAAAACTGCACCCACAACTGAGCGTTGGCACCCGCTCTGTGGTGCTCTTGTTCATTCAAAATGTTGGATTTCAAAGTTTGCCTTTCCCGGGATTCGAACACAGGATCTTAAGGAGCAATATCGAACTCGCTATCACTGAACTAAACATGCTGTTAACAATATCGAACTCGCTATCACTGAACTAAACATGCTGTTAAATATTATAAGACGCCTATTTAAAAGACTATGTTAGTCATACACATATGTGTCGTGTTCTGAGAAAACTGGGCATAATGCTTGTGCGTAAATTGTCATCCCATATTAGCCTGTGCAGTTCGCACAGGCTAATCAGGGACGACATTTTCCGCTTTTATGGAATTTTTCGTTTAAATGATGTCTCTTCTAAGCGAAAATCCAGTTTAGGCGGAAAGTGTCGTCCCTGATTAGCCTGTGCGGACTGCACAGGCTAATCTGGGACGACACTTTACGCACATGCATTATGTCCAGTTTTCTCAGAACACGACACATATATACATTTTCTAAATTATGAAAACATTTGCGTTACACAGGCTTCATTATTACCGATAATCTTTGGTGATTATCCATAAACGATAATCACATTATTAACCATTTTCTTTTTCAGCATTGCTATTTTACTTGAATATAAGGCGTTAATATAGAAACGGAGTCTATAAAAAGCTGTTATGTCATAACTATATTGTGAACAAGTTTATTAACGATAATTAAAATAAATAATTTTCGAGGAATCACGTTACAGTGTCGACTGGAAGAATGATGAAAAGGTCAGTGCTACGGAGTTCTCAACGCGATGTTATGAATGCGCGATTAAGACTTGGTGTCAACTGCGAATCTGAAATCTCTCCTAGTGGGCCGCCGCTTGTATTTCATTTAATAACCAACCGTTATTTGCGTTTATGATCTGACGATGGTGTTGGATGCATTTTTGTCCCCCTCCAACAAATACTTCGATAGCGGCTTCTTACGGCGTGGTTCTTGAATAAACAATATCAATCAGATTCGGGTCACTCAAAGTTGAAGAAAATATACCCTTTTTCCTATTTGAATTTAATAAGTAAGTTAGTGGATAACCATGTGGGTCAGCTGGGGCGGTACGCCCCCCCCCCCTGTATCCCACCAGCACCCCGTTAAAACCGCCCCTGGTAAGAGAAAGTCATTAATGTTCCTTCTTATCCAACATAGCAATAATCAAAGTTCTATATGTTTGTTCTTCTTCGAAGGTTGAAAGAAAAAAGGCGTAAAGTAATAAATATTTTAGTATGATATTACGTCATAGATTATGACGTCACACGACGTTATTGACGTAATTGACGTTGTTTCCATATCATTTCAACGATTTAAAAGCGTAGTCGCTTTGTTTTGCTGCTTAATATTCAAAATGCCTTCACTGAAGGAAATAAAAGATATTCTTATCAAATATGTAAGGTTTTGCATGACAGTTCCGCAGCGACGTAGACGGGGCACTGCAAGTGTGATCCCTAGTAACGTTGCCGTGCCCGATGCCGTGCCTCTTGCCTTGCCCGTTGCCGTGCCTTTTGCCGTGCCCTTTGCCGTGCCCGTTGCCGGGCCCCTTGCCGTACCTGGCGCTCCTGTCGCGGCCCCTGTTACAGCCGGAAATGTTCGGCGTCCGGCGCCCTTTAGGGCCGGGCCCGGGGGCGACTGCATTGATGTGAGTAGAAATATTATAGAAACCACCTATATAATACTGTAATTTACATTTTGAATTAATGTGCGAAATAAATTTCAAATTTTCGCAAAATTTGTCAAATCTTTGCCAATGACAAAGAGTATGAAGAATAGACCACACAATTGTAATAACCACTTTTGGGGTTGTAATAGCTTACGAAATGCACTATCCAATCAAAGGATTTATGTATCTTACACAATACGCAATCCACTCAAATTTCGAAGGATTTATGTTTGTATTTTTCATGCGGCACTTCTCACATTGGTAGTTACTTTGTTAAAGTCACACCGAACGTCCTTGTATATATTTAACTTTGAAACCATTTCGTGGTATTCCTGTCCGGCTGCTAAGACACGGGTAGCTATTTTTAACTAAAGGAACTACAATGGTGTTGCGCATTTCAGCCGGAGTTCGATTGGGAAATTGACGTGAAACCCAGAGAAAGAATTCCACGCAGACTCAGAGTAAGAATTATCATATAATTTTTTGTTAAATCTATGTTTTTAAACAAATATTCGTTGATTTTGAGTTTTTATGGGGCTTTAATAATGAACAAAATCACTGTTGGCTACATGAAAGCAGGTTTACCGCATAAACACCATTTACACACATCGAGTGTCGCATTCAGTTAGACTAAGTCATTTATTGAGCGTGTATATTACGAAGTTTATGAGGTCCTTCCGGGCCAGAGGCGGCATTATGTGAAGATTCAGAGTGTGTCCCAGCACACCTTCCTAATTTGCTTAATAGACTCACGAAAGTTGGGGCGCATTTTGAATCATAGCTGTAATTTCCAGCTATTTAGTGTGTTTTTTCTGCAGTAATTCAAATTTGGTGTGGTCTTATGCTGTGAGATGGGGGAAACCGGAGTGCCCGGAGGAAACCCACCTGTCCGGTATGGTGGCCACCTCACCAAACTCACATGCGCCGGGAACGGGAATTGAGCCCGGGTCGCAGAAGTTAGACGCGCATGTACCAACCACTGCGCCAACCGGACAGCCGAGTCCTTTATTGAAATGTTTACGATATAATATATGCCAATGTAATTACAGCACCTGTCTGAAGACCAGAGGGCTGCATATCCGGAAAAACTCCGCTATTTCCGTCGCCTCATCTCCGAGATGGAATCCAACCTCATCTTACAGAGCGTCTGCCACCATTACAATGACAAGGGCGAGAGCTACGGGGTCGCTTTGTTTGCCAATCATTGAATACACTATACAAACATTTAGGTTTTTACTTGTTTAATGATTTAATTGTGAATTAAAGAAAACAAATATTTATAACAGACGCAACAATTTCACCTATTAGAACATTTTGATTTGATTTTGTGCTTTGCACAACGTATTAATGTTTGTCTAATTGTCAAGATAATCAATTTAAATGTTGTATTTGGTTCAGTTCTACCTGAGCTGATAGATGCATTTGGAAATAAATTCCTTATTTCATATTCAACAGCCAGTGATTGACAACCGTCGTTAAATCTTTAAACATCGGAGTTGTTCGAAGGATTATCGCGTCAACTTTTGNAGAGCTACGGGGTCGCTTTGTTTGCCAATCATTGAATACACTATACAAACATTCATGTGTTTACTTTTTTAAATGATTTAATTGTGATTTAAAGAGAAAAAAACTATTTATAACAGTCGCAACAATTTCACCTGTTCGAACATTATGATTTGAGTTTGTGCTTTGCACAACGTCTTAATACTTGTCTTATTGTCAAGATAATAACTTTAAATGTTGGATTTGGTTCAGTTCTACCTGAGCTAATAGATGCATTTGGAAATTAATTCCTAATTTCATATTCAACAGCCATTGATTGAAAACCGTCGTTTTATCTTTAAACATCGGAGCTGTTCGGAGAATTATCGTGTCAACTATTGTTCTTATTTGAATATGCGAGCGTTTAGACACATTGTTATGTAAATGTGTTTATACAACATCTATGGAAATCGACTGTAGCTTCGGACGGATAAATACATATTTAAGGACCCGGCCAGTAATAAAATAAATAGCAATATAATGGATTACTACGAATCGCTGCATATCAAACACTTAAAAAATGTATAAAAATACAATGCATACAATTTTATTTGGAAATCTTGATGGTAATTTTGAACCATTTTCCCCACATTAAGAAATGCAGTGTTTGTTGAACAACCACAACCATTTTCATGATGGCAAAAGTCATCGTGTACATGTTTTGACAATAATAAGCATGACATGCACAATATCCACGAGAATTACACCAGGATGCCATCATCATACAATTAAATGCATCTCAAAGTTACACGAATTACATCTACTTATTATAAGTAAGGTATTATAACTTATTATAATATTTCCTGACAAAAAAAGTAATTAAATGTCAGAAAACATGATAAAAATCACATAGTTGCTTTTATCAATTTGAGATACAATAAAGAGGGCTTTGCAAGTTTTACGGCCTTATTTTTATCAAGTACTTAAGCTCATTAATAAACTATTGAAATCGTGATAGGCATTCCATTATTTACAAAACTAAGCATAAAGTTCAAACTAGGGAATTGTGCACAGGTTGTCAAACTGACCATTATTCAAATTGTAGTCACAGATACAAAATATAAAAGAATACTGTAAATCAGGGCACTAATGATGCAGTCAAACTAAAAATACAGCTTTTCTTGTGAGTAATCTTCGTTTGAAATAGATAAAATCATAAAGAGAAATAATTTAATAATTGTTAATGATTCTGTTGTTTCAATTAAATTGTGTTACATCACATGTATCACATATATGAAGTATAAATTGAATGCCTAAATGTTATTATCCGGATGGCCAAGTGGTGAAGGCAATATAATTTTAATTTTAGGAACCACCATGGGGCTTACATTTTTTTCTTTTTCCTTTTTTGTATGCCCCCATTACGGCTAATGGGGGCTATATAGGAGTCACTTTGTCGGTCTGTCGGTCTGTCGGTCTGTCTGTCCCGAAATTTAGCTTGTCCGGGCCATAACTATTTCGTTCATTGAGGGGGTTTCAAAATCATTTGGCACATTTCTTCACCATCATTGGACGGTGTGTCGCGCGAAAGAATTACGTGGATATTTCCAAGGTCAAGGTCACACTTTGAGGTCAAATGTCAAAAATGGCAATAAATGAGCTTGCCCGGGCAATAACTATGTCGTTCATTGTGAGATTTCTAAATCCTTTGGCACATGTTTTCTCCAACATTAGACAGTGTGTCGCGCGAAAGAATTATGTCGATATCTCCAAGGTCAAGGTCACACTTTTAGGTCAAAGCTCAAAAATGGCCATAAAAAAGCTTGTCCGGGCCATAACTCTCTTGTTCATTGAGAGATTTCAAAATCATTTGGCACATTTGTTTGCCATCATTGGACGGTGTGTCGCGCCAAAGAAGTACGTCGATATCTCCTCAGTCAAGGTCACATTTTGAGGTCAAAGGTCAAAATGGCCATAAATGAGCATGTCCGGGCCGTATCTAAGTCATTCAATGTGAGATTTCAAAATCATTTGGCACATTTGTTCACCATCATTGGACGGTGTGTCGCGCGAGAGAATACGTCAATATCTCCAAGGTCAAGGTCACACTTTGAGGTCAAAGGTCAAAAATGGCCATAACTGAGCTTGTCCGGGCAGTATCTATGTCGTTCAATGTGAGATTTCAAAATCATTTGGTCCATGTGTTCACCATCATTGGACGGTGTGTCATGCGAAAGAATTATGTCGATATCCTCAAGGTCAAGGTCACACTTTAGAGCTCAAACGTCAAAAATGGCCATAAATGAGCTGGTTCGGACTGTATCTATGTCGTTCAATGTGAGATTTCAAAATCATTTGGCACATTTGTTCATCATCATTAGACGGTGTGTCGCGCGAAAGAATAATGTCAATATCTCCAAGGTCAATGTCACATTTTGAGGTCAAAGGTCAAAAATGGCCATAAATGAGCTTGTTTTGCTTGAAACTAAACTAGTGGTTGCCATTTTTAATAAGGTTTTCAGCTAGGTCAAGTTCACAGTTTCTAAAAAAAATAAAAAGGTGCTTTCCTGTCATTTGTTATATCCCCCACAAACGAAGTTTAGGGGGTATATAGGAGTGAGCTTGTCTGTCTGTCTGTCTGTCTGTCTGTCGGTCCGCTCTCTAATTCGAGTTGTTTCCATCCGATCTTCACCAAAATTGGTCAGAAGTTGTATCTAGATGATGTAAATGTTAAGTTCGAATATGGGTTATGCCGGGTCAAAAACTAGGTCACGGGGTCACTTAGTACGTATTCTGTGTCAATGCGGCATGTGGGGGTATTCGTCACCTAAGCGACAAAGCTCTAGTTTCTTATATTCTATTCGGTGGTTAAAATATAACAATATGAGGCTGACATACTTCAAAAAAAGCCCCAATCTGTGAACAAGTACCTTATATGTGTACCAAATAACTCAAATAAAAGTTCTTTGCATTTTTATTCAGTATTTAATATATAATGTTTCTAAGTCCATATAATTCTCCTATTTATAAATAGCGTTTCCAAGACATAACAAAATCCGTCCAAATACATCCGTAAGATATTCTAATCGAATAACATTTCCAGAACTTCAGCAAAACGACCTGTGCGGTCCCATGTACAGTTCTCCACCATGTGTTAAATCCTACTACTCTAGTGACCAAAGTTGTTCTCTTTAAATACACGTATCGTTACATAAACATGTCAAATTGATTAATTTTATACCTAATGATAAAAGATGACATTTCTGCAGTGAAATTACAGCAGTGAAAATAATAAAATTGTTCTTTCACCGATGAAAAGAACACATTTTCGGAATTCCTTTTTCTATTTTGAGATTATCATATTAAGATGTACTTCCCTTGTTTATATCCTTGTTTATATTTTTTCTATGATCACGAGTGAAATAAAATCGATATTCCACCGAATCCAACAGATTTTCTTTTAATTTTATGCTTTTGTACCGTTTATTTATATTGTAAAAGAGTTTAACTGAAGAATTTCCCTGCAATAATGACGTCATTTCGTCAACAAAATGACGTCATTTCAATGTATTTAGGCACGCCACGGGAGAGAGGGTCACTTTTCAGCGAAAGGAAAATGATTAGTAATTATTTTCTTGAAAAAGGGGCATAAAAGAAACAGAAAATTTGTTCATGTCAGTATAAGATCGTTTGTTATTTCACTCGTGATCATAGAAAAATAATGTTTTCACTCGTGGCTGCGCCACTCATGAAAATATATTTTCTATAATCACTCGTGAAATAACAAACGATCTTACACTGACATGAACAAATATCCTCTATATCTCAACTACCGATAATTTGTTGAACTTGCATATACTGGCGTATTTGCCATCTGCCAAGTGCACAGATACGAAAACGAACATCAACTAACCATGTTATATTGTCACGATCTATAATTAATACAGACTGCACTCAGTGTATATACTATCAAGAAGCCCATCAGCTATGCACTCCCCGAGACCAGACTTGACGTATGTATATATATATATGCACGGAAGTGTCATCGATTACCATTACCGATAGTAATTGATTGGCAACTTTATAACATGTTGACCCCCATGCTCTATGCTACACATGGTAAAACCTTTAAAATGTCAGCATATCGTGTTTTTGATAACCATAACAATCAACAGAAAAAAAACATAGTTTATGTATTAAATAGGTCAAATACTCAATTTAATGCATCACTTATTTATAGTACAAAATATGTAATAAGTCATGGCATTGATACAACATGTAATTAGCACATTGTGGTTACTCAAAGTAAGAAATACAAAAAAATCTAATACTATTATACATCAGGTTTATCTTTTTTTTTACACCTAGAAGGAAATACCAGTATGTACATGACAATGTTCTCTTATTTACATTTCATGTTTGAATTTACATTGTAAGAATAAATATTCACAGATGTTCTACATTAACAACAGTACATGGTAAACGTAATCTCCGACAAGCTGTGGCGATTTATGTCCACATCATGAAAAGACGTGCACAGTAACAAACCGGGGATGAACAACTTTTGTCACGTGACCACAAAAGTCAACGCAGGTTGTTGAATTGCATCAAGAATCCCGCTCCGTCAGGTAATTTGCATCTTTTTATAGAGAATATGTGAAAATTTATGGACAATAAAAAGCCTATGACCTGCTTGATACATTTTCGCATATTAAGACGCATTGCATTTGTTTCGAAGCTTTGCAGTTTTTAAGAACGTATAGACACAAAATTTAGATTTTCGATGCAAACGCAGTTTGATTTTATATTTTTTACTTTCGATTCACGAATAAATCATATTGCTAGAAAAATATGAGCACACGATGCTTAATTTTTGTTTATTTATTGTATTTGAGATAAAAGTTGTTGTTTTAATATTTTGTTTGGTCAGTTCTTGCTATTTCAAAAATATACACACGCGGGTTGGTTGAGCAAACAAAGTTTGTTGAAGCTTGATTATGACAAACGCAGGTTGGTTCAGATAGTGGTATACGTCGGTTGATTGAATATTGAAAACCATTTTGTTTCGATTTTGAACGTTGTTCGCATTCCTATGATATCCTTTTCCTTTTTAGAATGACATGAAAAAAGTCTCACCTCGGGCGGATCAAACGAAGAACTGGATTGCATCAAACTTCTTAATTCCTACCGCCAACAACCTCACCTTTTCGAACAGCAACGAAACGAAAATTAACACCAATGAAGTCGCCAATTCAGCAATCCTTTCGATCCCCTTTTTCTAAAGCAAAAAGAAACTCGCACCGAGAATTATTTAAAGACAATGATTATCGCGATAGTTTATTAATATGAACTCTCAAATACAAAGTGAGAACGCGCAAAATCCAATGAATGATATTTTGACAAAGATGAGAACAACAAAAAGTGCAGTTTCACAGATATATACAGGTATAAATAAAACGTCACATATCCCTGCACTACAGAGAAGCGTGAGACAAGAACACATGCAACACAAACACAACATGTTACCGTTGAACATTGCACATAAACGGAGAATGATTTTGAATCAAACAGACTTACCAACCCTAATGTAGCTAATAACATCGCAAACGAATTCGCAAAGGAAATGGTGGACGTTGTTGATGAAAAGTTATCATTAAATTCAAAACTTCATTTAACACTGTTAACTTTCTTCAAACTGATTGTGATAGATTTATTTCCACTTGATAACATTGCTATACTTTTGTTGTTCGATGTAGTGCGATGGTTTGATACATCAAATACATTTGTTTGTACAACATATATGCGATAAAGTGAGGACACTTAACTGTTTTGGAAAATAGGGTGGCGTTTGTTTGGTTGTCGATTTGTATTTAATGTATGGATTCAAAAACGAGTCTGAATATTCGCTGGGTATCTCTGAGAAAAGTAAATATTGCTCAAAAACTTCAAAGATAAACTTTGCTGTTCCAGATATCAAAGTGCTTCGGTCGTGTTAAGTGCAACAGCCAACGTAACCCTGTGATTGACGATGATGTTATTTCATTGCTCGGACAGAATTCAGGTCACATGTCATTTTGTCTTACATTCGATGGCAAAAAAGTCAAACAAGGTTAAACATAACAATTTTGCGACTTTGATCTAAATTGGATTTGAAAACGGACCAACACTCATGGAAAAAAGAGCGATTTTGCAGGAGACTACTGGCAAATTGAGTGTATTATCCTTACAAATCCGGAGTCAATTCGACAAGAACGTTCCTTTAAAAAGGTTGACAGATGAGCTGAAAGCACAACTCAAGCATTTTCTCTTGAATATGTTTAAGACTGTGTCAACAGGAAAACATGAGATAAAGCAAATAAAAAGGAAAAAAGAGTATGCCAAAGATAATTTGATGGAACGAAGCGATAAAACTAACTGGAAAAATGGGAAGTTTGGTTATGCGATTAATGCCATCATTGCATACATCTATGACATTGACACGTTCGTTGGGAAATCTGAGAAAGTAATTCGAGAAATATGTGTGTGTGGCTTCACTCAATGGAAAAATGTTTGTGGATTACAACGAGTACGAACTAGTGCTTCTTTGAGACTACACATGACATTATAATGAGTTCTAAAATGAGTACAATCGTTCACTGCTTGCTGTTTAGATGTGTCGCCTACAATATTTCTTTGCTGACAAAAAAAAAATCAGGAATGGTTTTACGTTAAGTGATTATATTGAACTCATGCTTCTGATAAATGTGTGTTGATAAGCATATTCCCGCTCTGTTAAAATGTCGTCAATTGAAGTTCCGTAGTCATATATTGTTTTGTATAGTTAATATTTTCGTATTTGTAACCTTATCATCATTTTGAAGACTTCCAAAAATGTGTACAGTGTGCGTTTCATTATCCTTTGAATATTCTCGCAACCTGCGTTTGCCATTTCCCATTGCTCGAGAAATACCAACCTGCGTTTGCAAAACAAAACAAAACAAAATAGTAAGATATTTTTCAAATTTCACCGCTATTTGTTTCATGAATGTTATTAAATATATTAAAATGAAGAGTAAAATAACACTAATTCAGTCGTAAAACCAATATTTTTTTTTAAAGAAAATCATCAAAACCACATAAACAAACAGCGTTTGCATTGTATTTCAGAATTTTGTGTCGAAGTGTTTTCGGAAAGTGGAAACAGTAAAGGCAATCGCATCATATCAAATTAAAGTTTATTTAGTATACTGGGTCATAGGCTTTCGCTTATTTTAAACTGAAAATTCGATCATATATAAAAACAACAAAACTTAACTTAATGTGCAAGATTACAGACTGTTTCTTCAATCGGCGTTGACTTTTGCGGTCACGTGATAAAAGTTGTTCACCCCCGGTGTAACAGCAACTCCTTTGACTGACTCCACATCAATATTTCTGTAAATTAAGATTGAACATTAAAAGGTACCAGTGCACAAAACTGACAGTTTTGATTGAAACTTGTATGGCTGGTTATCAGGATACGTCACACTGAGCATGTATTAGTAACTTTATTTATTATCCCCACGCTTTTAAAAGCGTGGGGATATTGTATTGATCTCCGCTTTTTTTTTGATCGGCCACAATCTCCTCATACACTATTAGCACTAGAACCTTGAAACTTACAAACATGGTAGCCATGAGCATATGTGCGACGGTGACGGTGACGGAATTTTGATCTGACCCCTGGGTCAAAAGCTTATGGGTTAATAAATGGGTAAAATGGGTAAAAAAAAACTCATTTTAATAATAACATGCGACGCACATGATAATTACTTTTGATCCAGGGGTCACATCAAAATTCCAAATAGTGCACCGTCGCACATATGCTCATAGCTACCATGTGTGTAAGTTTCAAGGTTCTAGTGCTAATAGTGTAGGAAGAGAAAGTAGCCAATGGGGGTTGGGGTGGGGCCCAAAATTTTGTTTTAACATAACTTCTTTATTTATTCACCAATTGACGTCACTTTAATACTGAACATCTCTTATAACACGGTCTATCTCGATCATCCATGTCCACATAACCCACCCAAGGGCCATTGATAAATGTAAAGGCAGCTTGGTTCCCGTCCTCTGTCAAATTTATTTTTTATTTAATTTTTCCTACCCAAATGTTTTTTTTCTACCCAAACTTTTTGTCGTACCCAATTTTTTTCGTACCCAAATTATTTTTCGTACCCACATTTTTTTACCCACATTTTTTTTCCTACCCAAATTTTTTTTCGTATCCAATTATTGTTTGGTTCCCAATTTTTTTTCGTACCCAATTTTTTTTCGTACCCAAATTTTTTTTCGTACCCATTTTTTTTCGTACCCAAATTTGTTTCGTACCCAATTATGTTTCGTACCCATTTTTTTTATTCATACCAAAATTTTTTTTTGTTTTACCCAAACTTTTTCTCGTACCCAAATTTTGTTCGTACCCAAATTTTTTTTCGTACCCAAATTTGTTTACACACTTTTTTTTCATACCCATTTTTTTCCAAATTATGTAATTACAGACGTTATGATGATTTGAATACGCCCTTGTTTAATGTCAACTCGGCTACGTAGAATGGATTATAATAATATAGCATCGGCGGTTGAAACGAAGATTCAACTTTGTTTGACACATAACCCGTCCATGAATGCCTGTTACTTAACGGCAGCAATTAATGCAAATATATTATGGGAAGCGGACAACTACAACAAGCGAGGCCTGGTATTGTAATGTGCATGGGGGGGGGTAGAGGGTTAGGGGTAGGGTTAGGGTTAGGGGTCGGGTTAGGGTTTGGGTTAGCCTTAACCCAACCCTAACCCTAAACCGACCCCTAACCCTTACCCTAACCCTAACACAGGGTTATCTCCCCATACCAGGCCTCGCTTGTTGTAATTGTCCGCTTCCCCTATATTATTTCACAAAGTCGCTGAAATAAATCTATAGAAAACACTAATAATTTTATATTGCATAAATGTATATTTATTTTTGCTGAAGAAAAGCTTAAGTTTATGACGGTACGACTTTTATAAAAGTTGTGTTAAGTTCATTTCTATTGCGATGCAATATTTATTAAAAGTATCGTTTGAGTATTACGTGAGCATTTTCGATAATTTATATCACCAATAAAATGTTTATTTAGGAGCATATGCTGATATCATGCGTAGCTTACGTGTATTTATATGCAACTTGTTTGAAACAGTATGTAATAGATATCGTTAAGTTGAAGTTTTAAGATATAGGAGCAGGTCGCAACTCTTAAATCCAGCATTTGTAGTGAGAGGTTTACCTTTTCTTTATACGAGATGATTTGTGAACCATTCGTCTATATTTTACTAATATATATATATAAATATATTATATATACATTATTGTCAAATTGAATGAAAAAAAAACGGTCTTATCTATTTTATTTCTTTAAGGAATTCCATAATACAAAAATTGTAAATATTTACGGATTATTTACGCCAAAAAAGTATTACATCACAACTAACATAAATATTTCTACAAGGTAGCCAATGAAAGAATACATGGACTACACACTAGTGCACGCCATTCACTTTGTGGGTAAGTGTCTTTCATTCTTTTACAATCTTATAACTAAAATATAATTGGCATGTTTCGTAGTTGTAGTAGTAATGTTAAGCTCAAAACGATGTTGAATTAACTGAAGTTAAACATATGTGTTTTCATTTCAATTACCATTGTGTGTGGTATAGAAGTGGTCATATGTTATGCAATAATACATATTATATTATTATGACATTACTATTATTCATTTTGTGCATACATATAGATAGAAGCCATGCGCCATATATTTATTTCACATTCAAGACAAAGGTATGCACAATATCACCAAGTGTAGCATCGCATAGAGTTATAATAATAATTAAGTCAATCAGTTAAGTCATTCACCTTTGGAAAAAATAGGCAACACACGAATATTTGTTCAGAATCTATCGATATGCAATATTGATATATTACTTGAATGCTTGTTTTCATTGCCAGGCACTAACATTTGAATGATAGAAAAACTAAAAGCACCCTTAATCAATATATTTAATTTCATCAATTTTAATAAAAACTGTGAACGTAGCTTTTACCATCTAACTGTAAATGGTGTTACGAAATAATCATCTAAATTAGTTTCACTTAACAACCGTATCCGTGACAAATTTTACACACTTGTATTAACAGGTCCTTTGAAATCAAAATAAAGTTTGAATGACATTAACCGACTATTTTAACTAATTTATGACAAGCATGTCAAGGTTACTCACAGAGCACAGTCTAACACGATTTGGCATTTACTTGAATTGCTGTTACATACGGAGATAAGGAGAGACAACGAGGTAACTACCCGTCGACACGCGTGCTTTACGTGATATATGCACAGGGAGTTGAACAAATCTATGCCTTATCAGTAAAGAACCGATGCTCAATAATAACGCAAGAGTTTTATTGTTTTACGGCCAGACTGAAATGTTTACGTACCTACACGTCATAAAAATGTTATAACATATTGCATGCGATAACTATTATGTGGCCTATGTTCGACCACTTTGAAGTAAAACTAGATTGGAATATGCCTCATTTCTATTTAATCACACAAACGATTTAAACGGCAGAAAGGACCACTATATAAGCTCCACTCTGCTGGTATCCGAGGAAACCTTTTGAATTGGATAAGTTACTACCTGTCAAACAGAAAACAGAAAGTTGTACTTCCAGGCACCGAATCGCACTTTGCTTATATATCGGCCGGAGTCCCCCAAGGTTCTATTCTCGGTCCCTTGATGTTCCTAATTTACATAAATGATATTGTTTCTAATATACGTATGCCCGTCAACCTCTTCGCAATTGATACAAGCCTGTATGTGGTTGTAAATTCTCCTGTTGAAACAGCGGCTCTTATGCAAGCTGATATTGAACGAATCAATTCCTGGGCTGAACAGTGGTTGGTTAAATCTAATCCAACAAAGTCAGAGTCGTTATTAATTTTCCGAAAATTAAATAGATCAAACCATCCAACTTTATGTATGCAAACCACACCTATTCCAGAAATGAAAGTCCATAAACATTTAGGAATTTTGATAGCCAACGACTGCTCATGGCACGAACATATAGCACACATGAAGGACAAAGCCTGGAAACGAATAAAGATTATGCGCCGCCTCAAACATACTCTCGATCGGGAAGCATTATAAATTATATATTGTTCGTTTATAAGCCCTATAATAGAATATTCCGACGTAGTTTTCGATAATTGCTGTCAATATAAAAAAGATGACTTCAAATAGAAGCAGTACGAATTGTTTCGGGTTGTACCAAACTTGTATCGATTACTGAGCTCTACAGAGAGGTTGGATGGGAAACATAAGACACTCGGCGCCGAAAACATAAACTTGTTTTTATGTATAAAATTACAACAAATCTTACACCTGCTTACCTTACATCTATTGTACCAGACACAGTCGGAGCTACATGTAATAACCCCTACCTACGAAACGGAGACGACATCAGAAATATGGCGACCCGCTTAACATACTCTAATTCAGTTGTACCATCAACCATTACGAAATGGAACAAGCTTCCTCTAGATACTAGAAATGCTGTATCTCTTACTTCTTTTAAGCATCTTCTAAATATAGATCTTAAGAAACCGAATGTATTATATTAGTATGGTGAAAGGCGCCAACAAATGCTTCACTCAAGCTTCAGAACTAAGTGTAGTTCACTTAATCAACATCTATTTAAGTGCAATATTGCACTTTCACCCTTGTGTACTTGTGGTGCAATCGAATCGGTTTTTCATTATTGCTTAGAATGTCAACGATTTACACACCAAACAGAGGTTCTTTTTAGCACTATATTATTTAGTGATAAAAGTCTTGACTTGGAGAAAAACACGCTTATCTTCGATGCAGTTCATTTGTACATTAAATGTAGTAAACGTGTTGATACCTAGCTGTCTGCCAAGTTCCTTGTCTTATGTTTTCTTTCAACAGTTTTGCTTTGTCTTTTCTATTGTCTGATGTGTTTTCACACACATCTATTTCATCAACCTTGATGAACATACTCCTTATTTCTAGATAACGTTCATTTACGCCAATTGTTGATTTATTTTTTTATAAATTGTACTGTCAAACTACATGTCTGTTACCCTAAGACATGTTACACTTGCTTGCAAATCCTGCCTATGGAGAAGAACTTTATAAGTTCTTGATCTTTCGTTCTAATCTTTTTTTGGAACAACGTGACTCAGTTGTTACAGTATATTCCATGCAAATGTATACCATGTTTGTTCGTGAAATAAAATATGTTTAAACTTAACGATTTAAACATTCAACAAGTTTATCTCCAAACATTCTAAACTACTCATTCTCGGTAGTTAATCCCCTAGTGAAAGTACGGGGATCGCCTGGACTGGTATTAATCCGCGTTATCTGAAACTATCTGTTTAGTGTGTTATTAATTCTAGTCGTGTTACTCATGTATTATATACATGATGAATCGTTTATGTAATGTATTCAATATATATTGTGTAGCACTTGTTCACCTGGTATGCTCCAATGCGCCACCGGTTTTTCACAACGACTGGTCAACTGTGCTGTCACAATCGGAAAATGCTCCAATTGGTATTTACTGTTTTACCCACTGTCTTTGTTTAAACCATTTAGTAGTCAGGGCAGCATCATTAGAATATTACATATACTTATGCTGCTTTTCCGCCGTAAACTAGTTAATAGAACTGTGTTAATGTTTTGTTTTCTTTTGTTTCTATTGATACATATTTTTACCGTATCTGGTAGGTCGGAAAACAAATTATTTATAATGATCATGAGTGAAGTGAAATCGATATTCAAAAGCAACCGACAACAAATATATTTATCGAATATTTGTCCAACATTTTGATAAAATTAAAAGGGTTTACTTACGCCAAAACGTTCGTTTTGAATCACACCGTCATTCGCCATAGTACTGGCGACATTTTAAAATTTGGGAGTCCGGCATCGCTGACTAATTATTTCATTTGCTGTATTGATCAGTAGGATACACAATTTAACCAACTGAAATAGTACCATGTCAATCTTTAAGAATATGATTTGATAATATCTTTCAGGAACGACTATCAAAACGTTTTCCGTTACGGATCCGGATCCTAACGACTATATGTATCTTTTCGCTGTCGATGCTGATACTCAGGAATTCTTCAATATCACCCTATCAACAGGCCGTGGAAACCTCACCGCCAGTATCGTGATATCAAAAGCTCTAGATTGTGATCCAGTCAGTATTGTTTTAAAATTGTTAGCAATCACATCAACAATTTGATAATTATTCACCTGCTCATATGTTTTATGATACTTTAACAATTGTGCGACACAATACTCATTCCAAATTTTGTAATGATAAACTGTTAAATTTCAGCCACGCAAAAGTCTGACATCTGTACATATACGAGTTACAGACAGGACTAACGGGGAAGGCAACACAGTAAGTTACGTGGATATTTAGTTCGGTACTAGCGATTCATTTGATATACGTTATGCTTTTTGTTTATTAAGTATAAATTATAAACTTAAAATTGTATCTCAGCGGATAATAATGACATATTTCGAACAAGACAACTATCCTTTATGAAGGAATACCGACACTTCAGTAACGACCAGGAAAGCAAGTCATGTGACCATCCGCTAGTCCTTTGTTAAAGACTATCGGCCAGAAAGTGAAATGTTTGCTCATCATCTAGTGGTACTGTATAAAAAATTCTTTGTTACATTCACAACTCTGATACTAAATTGTATTATAGGTAGATGCCAAAAGCCACTTTCAAATAGTAGACGTTAACGACGAAATACCAAAGTTCACAAGTGCTCAGTTTTCTTGGACTATCAATGAGGTATCTACGTACAGTGATCTTTAAGCTCATGTGTTTTGAGATAATTGACATGAAATTGTAAAAACATAATGTACATACGTAAAAAACAATATATATATATACAACTAAAAACTTGTCTCATTTATCTGTAAGTAATTATAAGTACTTTTGTCTTCTTTAATGTTATTATATAATTTTCATGCGACAACTTTTTGAATTTCAGAATACACAGGATATCGAAGATTTCTTGGTCGCAGCTACGGACAATGACCAATCGTTGCGCTTTTACTCTATTCAATTTACATTACACGTAACTACAATCTTCACATTTTCTCGAATATAAGTTCAAAAACCTATTGCTGCAATCCTTAAATTAATTACACATACTATGTTATGTAAATATATATATATATAATTGTAGCGTACTTATATCAATAAATTCACTTTTGTTTTGTTCGAAATGTTTTGAAACCAATGGGTCAGTAACACACATTTTTATGTTTTTCAGCCAAATACACAGGTACGTAAGTCTTCCTTTATTTTGTACATTAAACTATTAGGAACTCCACCGGATTTGTTTCGTTAACTTCAATTATCGTCTTGTAAGTGTTTTGTAGACATCGCCTGACTTTTATACTTGTATGGTGTTTTGTGGAATTTACTTTATTTGATTGTTGGTAACGTTATTGGTTTTTGTAAGGAGTATACAAGCTTTCGCGATGATTAATGTTCTACCTTTAAGTATGAAATAATAAACATATCATGACACTGTGATATTCGTTATATTAACATGTATGCTTATCTTATTATAATGACAATTTCCATATCAACGATGTTTCTACAATGAGGTAACTGCTTCGGAATTGCTTCAAATATAAATTTATGCCGACTGTAATCTTTTACAGAGTGTGTGTTGAATAAGTATTTAAACTGACGACTGTCAAATGCCATTCCATCTATTTGATATAAGACATGCATGATTACGTTTATTAAATGAATGTTTATAATAACAGTCTTCAGGAGAAGCAGACGAGTACATGAAAACGTTCGAAATTATCACAAACCAAAACAACAGAACCGCTGTGGCTAGAATCCGCTTACTGAAACCACTCGACTTCGAAACAAACACATACTACTCTTTCAAGATCAATGCTACGGTAAGAAGTTATATGTACTGATGTCAACGCACGTGCATATTATCTTAACATATTTCATACGCGAATTAAATGAATGACAATTTATGTCTTTAAGAGGGTGCATTGCATGTCAATCGGAGTTACAAACTCTTGTTCGTAATTATTTTCATAAGCCTTTCCCAAAACTAGGTAACTTACCTTGCGTAATCGCGAGTTATGTCGCCTGTTCCTTTCCGATGACTTTTATTGATTGTTGGGCGTTTTTATATATACCGATATTCCAAATATCTACTAATTAATTCTTTGAACAAGCAAAGCATATGTATTGAGTTAAGTTTTGAGTTCTTACACGATGCAGTTGCAAGATATCGTTTTATTCCCATAGCAGCCAAATCCCAAGTTTCTTTTTTTTTCAAATAAGATACACAGTGACTTCTAAGTTCTATGATTATTTAAAATACATATTACATAAATAAAAGTGGTAATAGCAAATATTACACTTCCTCACATTTTTTTGAGAAAGTAAATCATAAAATGTTTTGCTTTAAAGTAGTAAATAAGGATTTTCATTATTTTATTTCGATACATTTTGTCAAAAGCACTTTTTTATAAGCACACGCTTTAGAATATAAGATTATATTTGCAATGCATAAATTTTAGATGGTGAAACAGCAAGTGACACAAAAGAAAACAGCAACACTTTGCTTGTTATACTTAAATTTGATATAGAAATATGTGTTGCGTGTTGTCGCCACATGCAGATCTTTAAAGTTATTTACATTAAGCAACTGCATCGCATCAGCGGTATAACACCTTTCGGTTTGTTCCTTCAGAATGTAAATGCCCCTAAAGTTCTGACAGATACTCATTTATCAAATTAAATTGTAAAAAAAAGGTGTCATATATATAAAAAAAACACCGTTACTTTAATCAACAGTTAGCTTCCTTTTAAAGAGTCATAGCCCTGTTTACAATCAAATGTGCAGATTAATATTTTCAGAACGTTATTATCCTAATCCATTTCATTGTATCGTATATCTTGTATACACTATTTTTAACGTGTATATTTAACATGTTTCATCTATTAGTAATTAAATGTTATATTTTACGTGTTTTACCCGATAAATAATCGCTTATCCACAGTTAACGGCCATGAAAAATGTCACCGGATATTGATTATGAAATGTGGGTATTTATGTATTAGCAATCAATGGCGGTAATTTCTAAGGAAGGTCACCTAGTTTTGGGAAATGCTTACGCACAGTGAAGTATACAAAATACTTATCGAAACATCAAACATATATATATATATATATATATTCGCATATCAAACATGCCGATTACACATGGGTTAGTCATAAAAAGACAGTATTGCCAAAGTTTTCGACTTATTTGATCATTCGCATTGTTATGGTGATTTCTATTGACAACAGGACAATTCTGGATCTGGCAATACAGTGTCAAACGATTTTGTTATTCGAGTGCAAGACGTCCAGGATACGGCTCCAGTATTCACCAGAGCCCTCTACAGGACGACTGTTCCAGAAAACATAACACAGGTAAATATATAGCTTTATATTAATTTAAAAAAAAAACAACAGAAAAACTGGAAATACTATTCAAATAGTAAAAACAAACGTATTGTTAACCGATAAGGCCTTTGTCTTAATTACATTTTTACTACTTACAATGAATATCTGTCTGAGAATTTCAAAAGCATTACAACTGGAATACCTGTATGTTAAGGGCTACACCATATTAGTGGTCAGTGCCATGGATGGAGACTTTGGAAATCCTCGCAAAATCAACTACAACATTTTAGAAGGTATGTTGACTCCATCCAGGTATGATCAATCATTTGCACATTATATGGAATACAATGTACCGCACAACTTAAATAAGCTAACGGATGAGTAATTTAAATCCAATTCCTATGGGCGTGAATCTTATTTGTGTCGTGTTTTCAGAAAACTGGGCAAAATGCATGTGCGTAAAGTTTCATCCCAGATCAGCCTGTGCATTCCGCACAGGCTAATCCGTGACGACACTTTCCGCCTAAACTGGATTTTCGCTATGAAGAGACATAATTTAAACGAAATATTCCATAAAAGCGGAAATTGTCGTCCCTGATTAGCCTGTGCGGACTGCACAGGCTAATCTGGGATGACAATTTACGCACAAGCATTATGCCCAGTTTTCTCAGAACACGACACATTTTTATAATAATATTTTTGATTTCCTTTTTTCTTCGCACAGGTCCGTGTTCGCCACTGTTTCAAATAGACTCGGTCGGTCGGATCTCCACCAAGATGATCCTTGAAACTGACGATATTCCCGAAACTCGCATTTGTCAACTTACTGTTCAGGTATCTGACGAAACACACTATACATGAACATGCAAAACATGATTGTAACCCAAATAACAGTTTAAGCATAATTCTGCTGCGTTTTAAGAGGCATTAGTTTGTGGCAAACATGATACTTATGATGTTGAGTTGCTGCTATTTGCAGGCCTTTGAAGTCGTTCCCGGTTTGGAATCCGCCACAGACGAAACAAGGTCTACTACGGATGTTTGGATAACAATACTTGATTCTCATGGGGAGAATCCAGCCAACTGCAACAACAATGGAAACATTAAATACATTTCTTTAACAACGATGTGGGTTGCAATCTTGGTCGGAAATGTGTTACGACTACTGAATTAAACAAGCCTGGAGCCCATTTTGCTTTTAACGCTGTAATGGTTTTCACTAATTTAGAGCATTCTTGCATAATCGCATTTAGTTCTATCAGAAAAAGTAGAAATACCACAGTCATACATTCAGACATATGTATGTGTATAAATGTATTACTGGTTATTGTAAATCCTTTTTTCCATAGAAAACAAAACATGCATAAACTCATTGTGTAGTACACAAATATGCCAGCAGAAAAGGGGAATAAAACTGTCTTACTGATCGCCATTTTGATTACTCCCCTTTGGGAATGTCACTTAATAAAAACTTGTACGTATGAGCTCATGTCTAGTAAGTGTCATTTTGTCAACATTCATTTAAGTAACGATAACAACCCCCCCCCCCCCAAANCAAAAAAAAATAAATAAATAAATAAATAAATAAATAAATAAATAATAATAAAATAAAATAAACAATAAAATAATTATAAACATAATAATAAAAAAAAATCATTCACTTGCAAAGTGGAGAGAGAAAATGGATACTGCGACTGTGTATATTGATCCATACGAGTTGTATTACATTTATTCCATATGCAGACTGCTTGTACTAACTTTTGTACTAAACAGAAAAGAAAGAAATATTTAAAACAAATCATTACAATAAGCAATGATTGTATTTGCAAAAGTTATTGTGTTATATTATATTAAAAGTGTATTGTGTTTTATTATAATACCTTAACATGTTATTTGTTTGCGCATAGCGGTTTGGCAAAACGAGAATGTAAATTTATGCATTGTCACATACCAATGTGTTGATTTATATTTGATTTGAATGTATGCAAATACTTGAATATTTAAATGCCTTAGTCGAGTCGATCAAGTGAGCAGTTAAAAATAGGAACAGTTTTATTAGCATACAAAACCAAAGAGGTAGGCGGAATTAAACTATAACAATGGTTCCTTATGTGTGTTTTTTGTTTTTCATTCTGTGTCCGAATTTGGATTTATGATCACGTCGTCTTTATAGTAAATAGCCAGCATAACATTATTTTGTTTAATACAACACACACAATGAAATATTAGACACAATGCGACAAAATACATTTGTAATTTAAATATGACGATTATTCGATTTTGAACATATTATTCAACATCATAAAGCGATATCTTATGATAAAGGCGCTGCTAATCTATCCGTTCTTTAATATATATTTAATTGGTATACAGCGTCTCGTCGTCTTCGAATGATTTAAAATAAACTTCATGGTAATATGAGATACAAGACACAACACGATACAATAAATTTACATTGTAATTTCAATTGTTTCAATTTTTGTATAAATAAACGTATTATTTAACACCGATTTAGTGGGTCCGCGCCTTCAAATATTATCGGATTTGCGGAAAACAGTTCAAACACATGCGAATAATGATACAGTAAATCACACTATAATGTACATTAATAATTTATTGATTGGAATCAAATTTAAAAAAAAAGTAAATACAAATCGGGAACAGAACCAGAAAGACAGTATTATATATCACACATAGACGTTTATTGCAAGGACAGAATGAGCCGGAGGCCTGTCGGCATTATTTATTGCAGAATTGACACATACTATATTAATGATTGTTTATTGACTAATTGACAACCAGAAGATTTAAAAGCCTAGCGTCAGATTGACATGGATTTGTTTAAATACCGATCAACAAATACGAAAAATCGATTCTAAAAACAGCTTAACACTTAATTTTTAAATTGTAATTAGAACAACATTTAAATAAGCAGCTTTGGGACTTTTGTGTTATTAATAAATATATTATAATTTTAGAAAACAACGATTATAAAAGTTTCGTGCATTAAACGATCAGCGACTATAATGTTGGATTGTGTATTTAATTTGTGTACGTATGAGAAATCTATGCTTTATACATATCTATTTTCATTTACATATATGTGTATGTTACCACCTAATTGTTGGTTGTATGACGAAACAAAAACATCTAAATTATATCTGGGCACGTCCAGTAATAACAACTTTTCCCCTGTCAACATTTACACACTTGTACAAGTCGTTTGAACTGAAAGTAACGTTTACATGTCATAAACCGACTTGTTTTCAAAACTTATGACATTAATGTTAATGTTACCCGCATAGCATAGTCAAACACACTTTGGCATTTATTTGAATTGATTTGGCATACTGATAAGGAGGGAAAACGAAGGTCCTATGTAAATACCCATCGACAGGTGTGCTGTGCGCGATATACTGTACGTACAGGAAGTTGAAACAAAGACGTGCCTTATCAGTAAACAACCGATACTCAACGAGCACGACAGGAGGGGATTTATTGTTTCATGGCCTCTTTGAAATGTTTAAGTAGCTAGACGGGATGATATATTATGGATTTTAAGGTCTTTATCGGAGCATTGTGAATGTTGACTTAGCGCCCGTTGAAACGGCGACGATCGGTCTTGAAAATGAGTAATAAATTGTACAATCGCTAATGCATTTGAACTGAAAGGAGAGATATTTTCGACAATGATTTTTATAGTAAAACTGCTCTTTCCAATTAATTACCTACGAGAATGTTAAGTTTCAGATATAATTGTATTTTATTTCTGCAAGTCTTCTTCTTTAAATGCGATGCACTTTTTCCATGTGTTTTTCACCATTTAAGTTATTTTATAAAAAAAAACATAGTAATAGACAAACATCAAATGTATATGTAAATTATGTTTATGTTCTATATGTCATAAAGCAGTTCATTATTTAGACCGTTAGGAATCATAGTTTTTAATTTATGTATCCAATATGTTTCTTTGCACAAACGGTCTCGATTGTTTTGAACAACATCAATAGGTACAAAAGAGAAATCTGATAAAGTGCAATCATTGTCGGTGGATCCAAAATGTGTAGCAACATGTGAAATAGGATTTATTGAACAATTTCTGATATCAAATCTATGGCTATTCATTCTGCGGGAAACATTCTGATTAGTTTGTCCGACGTATTGTTTACAACAATTTTTACATGTAATAAGATATATAACATTGCGCGAAGTGCAATCAACATCATAGCGTAAATCATACGATAAACCAGTAACACTACTATTGAAATTTGAACATATGTTAATATTATTGCAATGTGTACATCTTCGTCGGTTACATTGACCCGATAAATGTATATCAGTACTGTTATAAGACACTGAACTTCTTACAAGACTGTTACATATATTCTTAGGTCTTTTATAGGCCAAAATAGGTTTAAATGAATGTAAAAACTTAACACTTTCCTTGTCTGATAATCTTAACAAATCCCAGTATTTGTGTAAAATTTTAGCAATATTAGGAAGTGATGTGTTAAAACATACAGTAAATGGTATTATTGAATCAGTATTTCTCTGAGTAACACATAATGCACTTTCCTGTGTCATATTTTTCACTTGAGAAAATCCATTTTCAATAACATTTATTGGATAATTTCTACTTTTAAAATATTTAAATAAACTAGATAAGGACTGATTGAATGCATTATCATCAGAAATAATACGTCTATAGCGCTTTGCCTGACTGTATGGAATACCCCGTTTACAGGACATGGGGTGAGATGACGTAAAATCTAAGTATAAATGCATATTAGTAGGTTTACAAAAAATATTTGTAACAACAGTGTCTAGTTCACTTTTTGATATAGATACATCAAGGAAAGATACAAACTGTTGAGATATATTAGAGGTAAATTTTATGGTGGAATGGAAGTTATTTAAAGCATCAATAAAAGTGTTTAAATCTTCTAAAGAGTCATTCCATATCATAAAAATGTCATCCAAAAATCTAAGCCAAATATATGGTTTAATAGAGGTAGTGTTAAGAAAATCTTCCTCAAATTTACCCATAAAAAGCGAAGCATAAGACGGTGCCATAGGACTACCCATAGCAGTACCCATAGTTTGTAAATAAGTATCATTATTGAAATCAAAACAGTTATTTTCAAGAACAACTTGCAACAGTTTGCTTACATCATCATCGTTTACATGGTTATTTAAAGTTTCTTTTCTTAAAAAATATTTACAAGCATCTATTCCCTCACCATGAGGAATGTTAGTATATAAAGAAGATACATCTAAGGTTACAAAGTAGCAATCTTTTTTCAATTTAATATTTTTTATCTTGTTAATAAAGTCTGTTGTATCTTTAACATACGATGGTAAATGCTGCATAACTGGATTTA
>VMBQ01004909.1:6656-18302 GCA_007657795.1 Dreissena rostriformis
GTTGTTCGAAAAACATGGCTGCCAGGGGGCGTGGCAGTTTTCCTTATATGGCTATAGTAAAACCTTGTTAACACTCTAGAAGTCACATTTTTAGTCCAATCTTCATGAAGCTTGGTGGGAACATGTGTCCCAATAAAATCTTGGACAAGTTCAAACATGGTTTAGGTTGGATGAAAAACATGGCCGCCAGGGGGCGGGGCAGTTTTCCTTATATAAGGCTATAGTAAAACCTTGTTAACACTCTAGAAGTCACATTTATTGTCCAATCTTCATGAAACTTAGTCAGAACATGTGTTATAATGATATCTTGGACGAGTTCGAAAATGGTTCCGGTTGGTTGAAAAACATGGCTGCCAGGGGGCGTGGCAGTTTTCCTTATATGGCTATAGTAAAACCTTGTGAACACTCTAGAAGTCACATTTATTGTCCAATCTTCATAAAACTTAGTCTGAACATTTGTTCTAATGATATCTTGGATGAGTTCGAAAATGGTTCTGGTCTGTTGCAAAAACATGGCCGCCAGGGGGCGGGGCAGTTTTCCTAATATGGCTATAGTAAAACCTTGTTAACACCCTAGAAGTCACATTCTTGGTCCAATGCTCATGAAACTTGGTCACAATATTTGTACTAATGATATCTGGGCTTAGTTAGAAAATGGTTAAGATCTGTTAAAAACATGGCCGCAAGGGGGCGTGGAATTTTCCTAATATGGCTATGTAGTAAAACCATGTTAACACTCTAGAAGTCACATTTATTATCCAATCTTTATGAAACTTGATCAGAACATTTGTTCTAACAATAGCTCGGATGAGTTTGCAAATTGGTTATGGTTCGTTGAAAACATGGCTGCTGGGGGGGGGTAGTTGTCCTTATATGGCTATAGTGAAAACTTGTTGACGCTATAAATGACAATATCTGCAATATTAAAGCTTTTAACTTGCTAACAAATGGTGCATTATTTAATATTTGAAATATAAAATATTCTTTGAAAAGAACTCAAGTAATATTCAACATTTTAAACAATGATTGCTTATTTTTCTTTCCTTAATTAGATTGCTACAAGTGATTTCAATTTGAAAGAAATGACTGTCTGGTGTGAAAAAATACAGGGAGGGCAAAAGTAAGAGTGGGCGTATGTCTGGGAGGGCATATGTTTCCTGGCTTTAATTTGACAATAGGGTTTATGTTCCAGAGGGGACATGTCTGACACATAATGCTAAATTTACCACATGTCCTGGAAGTCTCCAGTTTTGTCAAGACATCACAGTTTTTTGACAGGGTATACCATTTTTAGCCAGGTTTTTCGACCAAGTTGAACATTCTTGTAATTATATAGGGGTACTGTGGGCAGGAGGTTTAGCGGGCTGCATCAAACAGAGGGTTTTGGTCTATATCTTAAGTTTATATTGGCCAATCTTTATGAAACTTTGGATATAGCAATCTTGCATGAAGACCAAGCTTGGGTTGGTATTTGGTGCCAGTCAGGCCAAGGTAAATTTCACTGCTGCTTAAAATGGAGAACAAAGTTTATGCGCTATAACCTTAGTTGGGATGTAGTTATTGAACTGATATTGTATGTAGATTGCTGACATGGAGAACAGGCTTGGGAGTCTATTAAGGGTCAGTCGGGTTAAGGTCAATGTTACTGTTTCTACATGGTCTGACAAACAAAACATGTCATAGTAAGGCCACACCAAATTGATTTGTTGGTCTGTGGATTTAAAAAAAAAAGTTGAAGAGGCGAGTGATTTATTTTTATTTTTTTTATTAGCAAAATTCTTGAGCGAGCAAAGAATAAAAAAATAACATTTTGATAGAAAAATATTGCATTAACAAGAGACACGGGTTTAAACAGCTATATTTTACATTCAAATAAATTCTTATACAAAGAAAAGAATCTATAAGATCGCCGTGGCGTAGTGGATATGGTGTCTGCCTAGCGATCAGGAGGTCATGGGTTCGAACCCCACTGGGAGCGTTCCTTTGATCTACCTCAAAGACACCAAGTACTTGTTATAGTCCCAGGAAACGGACTCGAGAGCGTTTATATAAGCCTACGGCTTTCGATGCAATCGAGCTAAAATAAATAGGTTTTAACTAAAAGAATCTATGTACAAACAAGCAATAATATATCTATGAGTTACATACTTCAAATAAAAATGCACTAAAATAAGGTTTCAGCACTTAAACTTTAAAATGTAGAACACAAGTCTAAAGCTACCCGTAGTTTCACCTTTGTATACTTCCAAATAATGACAGACAGTCGGACAAAGGCCATGCATATAATACATTGTCGCTACCTTATTTTAAAAGGGGCACATCAATGGCCAGTACGGTATTGTATTTTTTTTAAATAAATTTGTACATTACAAAGCACTTATTTGATGTTTCTGAAATACACGTACCTAGCTGTTAAACATGTTCCGTCAACCATGTATTTTAATACTTATAAAACATTGTCCCTGTGACACTTTTATTACCAGCCTCTAATGATTTTATGTTTATTTTGTTCACTTAAAATTGTGCTATAGGAAAAATGTGCCTACATACAGGAAAATACCGTCCATATGCCCACGTAATGAAGAAAATGCATAAAAAATCTCCTCATATTTCCCAATGTTGTTTGAAATTGAACAAGCTTCAACGGTATCTGCTGATAGTTGCATGTTCGAAAGTGAACAAACACATTAAAAAAAGTCACTGAAGTTGAGTGACTGAACGTAGCAGATGTGTTTATATTCATAAGGGTTGGCTGCAGCAACTTTTCACCACAATTTGTTACAACGTTCACGACAGCAAAACAGGAAGCCATTTGTTCTGGTCGTCTCGATCAAATTTTTGAGTGTCTGCAGTTATCAATTAAAAAGATTAATAAACAATATATTTGGCATTCGTATTCAGCGTCAAAATCATTTCTGCATGATTGCGTTTTTTGTTTTTTTCACATATTAAAATAAAACACATGCGCTATGGTTACAGAAGGACACAAAAATGAGTGCGTGCGTTTTTGTTGTTGTTTTTTTTTCCATTTTGAAAAAATAGGTGGGGCAAATCTGACGACCAACAGATCAATTTGGTGTGGCCTTATGTAAAATTTGGCGAGTGGTCAATTATTATTCCCCCCAAAGGTGGAGGGATATTGTATTGGCGTTGTCCGTCGGTCCGTTCTTTCCGTCCGTCCGGCACGTTTGTGTCCGGAGCCATATCTTGGAAGTGCTTTGGTGGATTTCATTGAAACTTGGTATGAGTATATATATGGATAAGAGGGTGATGCACGCCATGGCATTGTAAACCATCTGTTAATAACGGAGTTTTGGCCCTTTGTATATATTCTGTGTCAATGCAGCGTGTGGGGTTATAGGGGGTCTGTGACAAAGCTCTAGTTTTGTGGGGGATATCAATTCAACGTATTTGCTTGTTTAAATTAAAATTTATAACTAAAATTGTATGACTAAAACGTGGAAAACATGGTTTCATGGCATTTTCATGTTTCATGTGTATATTAGCATTTTGTTGAATTTTGCTTCACATACCAGATTTGTGTATTTTGATGGAAATTTTTTTCAACAAAGTATGTTGTTAATGAATCCCTAAATTATTGAATAAATGATGAGTTTAATGGTTGACATGTTACACCAAAATTTCATGGATGTATTTTTAGCTCGGCTGTTTTCGAAGAAAAACCAAGGTATTGCTCGGCTGTTTTTGAAGAAAACCCGAGGTATTGTCAAAGCCAGCTCGTCGTCCGCTATCCGCGTTGTGCTAAAACCTTAACATTGGCTCTTAAACCAAAGTGCTTCTACCTACAACTTTGAAACTTCATATGTAGATGCATCTTGATGAGTTCTACACGCCACACCCATTTTTGGGTCACTAGGTCAAAGGTCAAGGTCATTGTGACCTCTAATATAAAACTTTAACATAGGCTCTAAAATCAAAGTGCTTCCACCTACAACTTTGAAACTTCATATATAGATGCACCTTCATCACTTCTACAGGCCACACCCATTTTGGGTCACAAGGTCAAAGGTCAAGGTCACTGTGACCTCTAATATAAAACTTTAACATAGGCTCTAAAATCAAAGTACTTCCACCTACAACTTTTAAACTTCATATGAAGATGCACCTAGATCAGTTCTACACACCACCCCCATTTTTGGGTCACTAGGGCAAAGGTCAAGGTCACTGACCATGTTGGTTACTATCACCTCACTGGCTCCCATCACTTGGTAGAAGTCCTCTTTCCATGAACAGCACTTGATGTACTCCATGAATGACCATGTTGGCTCCGATCACTTGATAGAAGTCCTTTTTCCATTTTTAGCTCACCTGAGCACAACGTGCTCATGGTGAGCTATTGTGATCGCCTTTTGTCCGTCGTGCGTCGTCCGTCGTGCGGCGTCAACATTTACCTCGTTAACACTCTAGAGGTCACATTTATTGTCCAATCTTCATGAAACTTGGTCAGAACATGTGTCTCAATAATATCTTGGACGAGTTCGAAAATGGTTCCGGTTGGTTGAAAAACATGGCTGCCAGGGGGCGTGGCAGTTTTCCTTATATGGCTATAGTAGTACCTTGTTAACACTCTAGAAGTCACATTTTTAGTCCAATCTTCATGAAACTTGGTGGGAACATGTGTCCCAATAAAATCTTGGACAAGTTCAAAAATGGTTCCGGTTGGATGAAAAACATGGCCGCCAGGGGGCGGGGCAGTTTTCCTTATATGGCTATAGTAAAACCTTGTTAACACTCTAGAAGTCACATTTATTGTCCAATCTTCATGAAACTTAGTCAGAACATTTGTTCTAATGATATCTTGAACGAGTTCGAAAATGGTTCCGGTTGGTTGAAAAACATGGCTGCCAGGGGGCGTGGCAGTTTTCCTTATATGGCTATAGTAAAACCTTGTTAACACTCTAGAAGTCACATTTTTAGTCCAATCTTCATGAAACTTGGTCAGAACATGTGTCCCAATAATATCTTGGACGAGTTCGAAAATGGTTCCAGTTGAATGAAAAACATGGCCGCCAGGGGGCGTGGCAGTTTTCCTTATATGGCTTTAGTGTATAGTAAAACCTTGTTAACACTCTAGAAGTCACATTTATTGTCCAATCTTCATGAAACTTAGTCAGAACATTTGTTCTAACGATATCTCGGATGAGTTTGAAAATGGTTCTGGTCTGTTAAAAAACATGGCCGCCAGGGGGCGTGGCAGTTTTCCTTATATGGCTATAGTAAAACCTTGTTAACACTCTAGAAGTCATATTTTTGGTCCAATGCTCATGAAACTTGGTCAGAATATTTGTACTAATGATATCTGGGCTGAGTTCGAAAATGGTTGAGATCCGTTAAAAAACATGGCCGCAAGGGGGCGTGGCATTTTTCCTTATATGGCTATGTAGTAAAACCTTGTTAACACTCTAGAAGTCACATTTATTATCCAATCTTAATGAAACTTGATCAGAACATTTGTTCTAACAATAGCTCGGCTGGGTTTGAAAATGGCTATGATTCGTTGAAAAACATGGCCGCCGGGGGGGGGGGGGTCGTCCTTATATGGCTATAGTGAAAACTTGTTGACGCTATATAATAGCCACATTTATTGGCAAATCTTCATGAAACTTGGTCAGAACATTTGTCCCAATGAAATCTTGGCAGAGATTGAAACTGGGTCATATGAGCTCAAAAACTAGGTCACTAGGTCAAATATAAAAAAAAAAATGTTAAAAGTCACTTTTTTGGTCCAATCTTCATGAATCAGCTTGCATTTTTTCAGAATAGTCTAGTTCCTTTTGCTCTCAGGTGAGCGCCTTAGGGCCTGATGGCCCTCTTGTTTTATTCATTTATTTATTCAAAACTGCACCCACAGCCGAGTGTTGGCACCCGCTATGCGGTGCTCTTGTTTTATGAGCAATACTCAAATGTCAAAATACCTGTGAAAATATAACATTTCAGTGAAATCCAAAATATATTGAAACTCATAGGAATTTACATTGAATGTAACAGATTTTCAATATCTACTTGGTCAATGAAAAGATACCATAATTGTTTGTAAAAAAACTTACATATTGGGAAGCTACGTGATAACTGGTTTAGTCCGGACCAGCAAATCCAATATTTTCCATGATCTATATACATATATTGATTTTGCACTTCTTGTTGGGATCAATAGTCCTATCCACCTGCTTGGTCTATCCCAGCAATGGACTTTCACGATTAATGGATTCATATTAACACATTAATGGTAATTCAAAGTGAAATGATTATGATCATTGATAAATGCCAATTCTGTCTATAAAAAAAAAGAACTGATATCATTAGCTAAACTAGTGTTCACAAATATGTATTGGGCATAAATTGGCATCAGTCTGAGCAGATTAAACACCCAGTGTATGAAAATTGTTACTTTGTTTGTAAAACAATGAATTTCAGCCTTCCTATATGGCTTAATGTGTTGCGATTCAAATCAAGCACAAGGACCATTCAACTCAGGTTTTATTATATCTTTCAAGAACATACTTGCATTCATGAATTGTTCATTCTCAAGTAGTTCCCACATGCATGTGTCATCTGACACCACCATGTCTATTGAGCGTGACTTGAATGTTTATTCCTATGTGATGGTTGATGTTACCACTGGGTGAAAGCACTTCAAGTTATTTAATTATTACATTTGTGTCCGTTTATCGATTGATGGCTCCAATCTAGCTGTAATATTTGTAAGAGTAATTTATTTAAATTAGTTTTATAATGTCATACATTGTGTCTAAGTCATTTTGTAGGATTACCTTAGCATTGGTGATTTGACCAAGTTTTTTCAATACCTGGTAACATTTATTATTCAATTGTTAACCACCCATTGAGCAATTATTTGGAATTCAGATGCAAAGGTAATGGGAAGATTGGTTCAATAGAAACACATCAGAATAGTTCAGAGTTAGTTGTTAATTGGCCTGTTAAGAGGTAAGTCATATCATTTCAATTCAAACATCATCTAACATAAAAATATACTGTCTAAACAAGAACTTTTAATTGTCTATGGTGTGCTAAGAATAAAAACTTTTCGCCTTTGTTATCAATACCCCATGTAAGTTCTGTTTTTTTGTCTACATTAAGATAACTGTAGGTATCATATAAGAATTGTTGTCCTATTGCAGCGGTGGATCTGTTTGGCGAGAAGAACATTTCGGACAACATTCTGAAGAAGTTGATCAAGCAGAACATGGTTGTAGAGATGAACGAACAGAAGCACAAGGAACAGTACCTCTACAAGGAGGGCGTACCATGTGATTACTTTGTGCTTATACTCCAGGGTAGGTACAGCACAAGGGGTGGGGGCGGGGTATTGATAAGGCTGTAGGAAAAGTATATCTGTTTGTAATAATATTATGACTTGTGATTAATTTGTGCTCATTACAGAGGGAAGGTGGAACACATTGGGTATCCAACTTCTTTTTGACTACATATATACAAATGTGACGGTAAAGGGATGCATGGTGATTATTTTGTTCTTACTTTCTGAATGATAGGTCACCTGTTCTTTGATTAATAGGGGATAAGGGATGTCCTTATCAAATATATGTACATCTACAAGGAGGGTGGGCCATGTGATAATTCCATGCTGATAACAGCAGTGTAGTTGTAATGAAGAGGCCTTTCTGGGTTGGGGTCAAAGCTATACTGGAAGCATACAAAATATATAAGATGCTTTGTAATTAGTTTGTGCTTTGCAGTTGAATCTCATATATATTATACAGGGTGGTCCTTTATTTATGGAAGGGAACCAATTGCCAAACAACAAGGCATAAAACTAATGTAGTAGATAAGACACACACTTATACAACAAATACTCGAAAATAAATAATTGCAAAGCATTGGGGGCTCCAAACCTAACACTTGGCCCAGAATTATTCTTAAAACATTAAAGTGTCCAAGAAAGGTCTTAAACAGGTTTTGATTAGACAATTATATGTAGCTCTACCCCTAACAGCCTCTGAAGACAGGAAATAGGACAACCTTGAGCCTCGCTCTATGAAAAGGGGGCTTAATGCATGTGCGTTAAGTGTCGTCCCAGATTAGCCTGTGCAGTCCGCACAGGCTAATCAGGAACCACACTTTCCACTTGTATGATACCTTTTGATTAAAGAATGTATCCTCATACCAAAAATCCAGTTTAGGTGGAAAGTGTCGTCCCTGATTAGCCTGTGCAGACTGCAAAGGCTTATCTAGGACGACACTTTATGCACATGCATTAAACCGCCTTTTCACAGGTTTCTTTAAAATCAGTTGAAGCAGTCTTGTTGGCTGGATAGATTCAGAACCAGATTTTGAAAACACACCCTGAGTGGGGATTCAATGTTAGACTAGGAGGACAGGTTGAATATGGAGTTTGGGTTCCATGGGTTGGGGTATAATGCCCATGAAAGCAAGTCATAAGCATAAGTCTGCAGATAAGGTTTCAAGCTGGGCGTTCTTTATGAAAAGGTTTTTGGGCCAAATACCATCATTGAGTCATAAAAGGCACTTAAATAGATTTATGAAGAAAAGCTGCAAAGGTCATTTGGTTTTGGAGTAGTTCAAATCTTGAAGAAAAAAAACATGCAATTACAACCCCTTTTTCACAATCAGAAATTATAAGAAACTTCATAAATGAAGACTATATTGATGTAAGCATCTTGATATTCTGAATGACATGTTGAACTACAAGTACATGTATACATTTATATGAATGTTTATTACATGTACAGCAATGAGCAGAAATGATATACACAATATTTCATTGAGACTACCGTCATTAGAAAGTAAAAGGTCTTTTGTTGTATTTTGTTCCTTATCTCAATTGATTGCATATATTGCATAAGCTAAGAGGATATTGCTGTTTATTTGTGTCAAGCAGGAAATTAATGTTCAAAACAACTAACACTACAATAGGTGCTGCCAAGTTTCATTGATTCCTGTCGTCTTGGTCTTCAGTCACTTTATCATGCTAACTGTTGCATGTAAATTATAAATGATCAATATTAAACAGTAAAATGGTTTTCGGATGATAACTGAAGAAAGCTTAGGCCTAGGATCGTCAAACTTCATAGGTACATTGATCATGACTGGCAGATGACCCGTATTGATTTTCAGGTCACCTCGTCAAAGGTCAAGGTCATGGTGATTCAAAACAGTAAAATGGTTTCAGGATGATAACTCAAGAATGCTTAGGCCTATGATCATGAAACTTCATAGGTACATTGATCATGCCTGACAGATGACCCCTATTGATTTTCAGGTCCCTAGGTCCAAGTTCTAGGTCACAGTGACTCGAAATACTAAAATGGTTTCCGGAGGATAACTCAACAATGCTTACGCCTAGGATCATGAAACTTCATAGGAATATTGATCATAACTGGCAGATGACCCCTATTAATTTTCAGATCACTAAGTCAAAGGTCAAGGTCACAGTGACTCGAAACAGTAAAATGGTTTCAGGATGATAACTCAAGAATGCTTACGCCTCCGACCATGAAACTTCATAGGTACATTAATAATGACTGGCAGATGACCCCTTTGGATTTTCTGGTCACTAGGTAAAAGGTTAAGGTCATATAGTGACTCAAAGCAGTTTAATGGTTTCCTGATGATAACTCAAGAATACTAAGGCCTATGATCATGAAACTTCATAGGTTTATTGATCATGACTGGAAGATGACCCCTATTGATTTTCAAGTCAGAAGGTGAAAGGTCAAGTTCACAGTGACAAAAAACGTATTCACATAATGGCTGCCACTACAACTGANGGGGGGGGGGGGGGGGGCATGCATGTTTTACAAACAGCCCTTGTTTTATCAGCCATTACACTTAAATTTAAGCAACACATTCATTTAATTCTTTCATTTTGTTTTGAATGAAAAAAGTTTCATAAACGATTCAGGACAATACTTTACGCCCATGCATTCAGCACAGTTTTCCCACAACGCTGATTATGCAACATTTAGTATTTAAAGGTTATAACAATGGCAGTATTGGCTCGAGGGCTTAAGCCCAATGGCCAATGACTCCAAAGATGTGCCTATACGTACTCGTAGCACCTCATAGCTGTGTTCAGAGGTGTGATTTGTCCGGGGATTCCATTGATACTGTTGTTATTTCTGAGATTCGTGAAAATTCTTTAAGAAAACCGTGGGTGAGGGGTTACAACTGATTCTGCAGTATATTTCATAACTGGCCTGAAAAAATCAGATTGTTTAACCTCTCGGCTGTATGTGAATGAGGTAAATGAGGTTTTTAGAACCGTTCTGCACATGCCCTTGTCCAAAATAAGTTGACAGAATTTTCTTACCCTTGGACTTGTCCTCAATCACACCCCTGCATGTTATAACCTATTTCTTACCTACCTTTAAAATTTATGACATAACTGTGAGTAGACAAGTGATATCAGCACACCTTTGTATACACAGCCTTTTCAAATCCATATTAGAAAAACATCAAAATAATTTTGTTACTATGTTTCTTATTGTAACTCTCATTCTACACATAAAGTGTTAAACATATTTATAATGGTTTCTTTTCATTTTATAGTAAAGGTATGTAATAAAACTCGCTACTTACCAGATATGTCTCTGTACCCCTGTTTCAGGCCATGTAGAGGTGAGCATTGGAAAGGAGGGCCTGGTGTTCCTGGGAGGACCCTTCACATACTACGGAGTCAACGCACTCAGTAAGATTGCCTTATATGTCATTGAAATAAACAGTTTGATCAAGCAAGCACGATTTCTTATTGTATTAAGTAAAACCAAGAAAACTGTACAAGCCTTCTTGTATAAAACTGATAATCTGAGCAAGTGCGGTTCAAAATTGTCCAGTGGAGGACATGCATTCTTGTGTTTATTTGGATCACTGCTCTAAAAAGAAATATGCTTCATGTTTACTACACGTGCATGAGCTCAGGGTATTCAGTTACCCATCTTTTCTCTCAATTTGGATTGGTTTGTACCAAGGCTGATTTAATGCTGGAATAAGAGAAATTATGTTGGGAGTATTTTGGTGCATATAATGGTTGAAAATGCAGTTTAATCATGGGGTGATTATATAAGAAAGAGCGCTAGGGCAATATTCTGTTAACCTACTATTCTATCTTCAAAAATCATGTTCCCATAAAGAGAATCCAATATATCAGAAAATGCAAAAAACGATATAAGTTTTCCAATTAAGCAATGGATATTTTTGGGTTCATTAGGTATGAGGTCACATTTTGTTCTAAAAAGTTTAAACGATGGGTTGGTTAATGATAATTTCCTGTTTAGTAAAAGAACAAAAAATGCTTGTATTCTACATAATTAAAGTGTCTATTGTTATCCCCTGCCATAGGCGGAGGGATATTGTTTTTTATCCCCCGCCATAGGCCGAGGGATATTGTTTTGGCGTTGTCCATCCGTCCTTCCGTCCGTCCGGCACTTTTGTGTCCGGAGCCATATATTGCAAGTGCTTAGGCGGATTTCATTGAAACTTGGAATGAGTATATATATATATATATATATATATATATATATATATATATATATATATATATATATATATATATATATATATATATATATATATATATATATATATATATATATATATATATATATATATATATATATATATATATAT
>VMBQ01004909.1:22920-40790 GCA_007657795.1 Dreissena rostriformis
ATCCGTTAAAAAACATGGCCGCAAAGGGGCGTGGCATTTTTCCTTATATGGCTATGTAGTAAAACCTTGTTAACACTCTAGAAGTCACATTTATTATCCAATCTTAATGAAACTTGATCAGAACATTTGTTCTAACAATAGCTCGGCTGGGTTTGAAAATGGCTATGATTCGTTGAAAAACATGGCCGCCGGGGGGGGGGCAGTCGTCCTTATATGGCTATAGTGAAAACTTGTTGACGCTATATAATAGCCACATTTATTGGCAAATCTTCATGAAACTTGGTCAGAACATTTGTCCCAATGAAATCTTGGCAGAGATTGAAACTGGGTCATATGAGCTCAAAAACTAGGTCACAAGGTCAAATATAAAAAAAAAAACATGTTAAAGTCACTTTTTTGGTCCAATCTTCATGAATCGGCTTGCATTTTTTCAGAATAGTCTAGTTCCTTTTGCTCTCAGGTGAGCGCCTTAGGGCCTGATGGCCCTCTTGTTTATCTTTTCTCTATGTTTGAACATTTTCAAAAATATCCACAAAATAATCTCTAAAAACACCTAAGTTCTTTCCATTAACGTCTTCCATTCCTGTTTAACTTAGTTTCATATACAGTCAATCTTGTATTAAGAGACCACTGAAGGGAGAAACCAAAATTGGTCTCTTAATAAAACGGTCTTTAAATAAAAAAGACCATTTTGGAAGTACATGTAAATACAACATGTAAATGGTTTACACAGAGTTATTTGCAAAACAACGTAGTCAAGGACATATTTTTCATTAGAACAATAACGTTTTTTGCTTGAAATTATTATCAGTCTACATATAATATATACATCTTAAACTAGAAATCAATGTCAGAAACCAAAATCTCTGATATTTTATCAAATTGATTTCTTTTTCTACATTGCTTTCTTTGCGAAGAAGTCTTAAATTTTCGTCTGTTTGCAGTGAACTTCGCACCTTCCAGCGACAAACAGCTCCTGTAATTACATGATGTTTGTTAGCATTTTTTCTTGCTCAATGTTCAGTGCAAATCTTTTCAATTTGTCTACCATGTCACATGCTTCATCAAGAGTAACAGTTTCATCTGCAGATTCCCCAGCATTTAACACATCATCATCATCACCATTTTAAACCACATTGTCACATGACTTCAATGATCCCAAAATATCGGCTGCATTATGTTCCCAGTAAATCCCAAAGTTTCTGTATCACATACTGGAACACAATTATCAATCTCGATCAGATAACAAAAGCTAACACCAAACAACTCATTCGACATTTTCAACACTGCCAAAGGCACATCATCTTCGTCGATTTCAACACTGACCTCATCAATTTTATCATCAGTGTTATCACTAGCACTGACAACTGGACACTCACTTTGAAACATGGCCATTTTGAACCCACATCTGGAGAAACACTTTTGGATCGTCGACACTTCAATTTCTTTCCATGACCCATTGATCCAATAGATCGCACCTAGAATTGAAATCTGTTTCAAGACCTGAGACCCAACCTTGTCATTTCTCTGCATCTCTGTTAAAATTTGCTGAAGCTGGCGTTTTCTGTAATTCAGTTTCAGGGTTTGAATGATGCCCTGATCCATTGGCTGGGACAATTAGGTAGTGTTTGCCGGAAAGAACGCAATGCTCACGTTTTGTAGGTTAATTTTGGGATGGGATGGGGCGTTGTCAAGGAAGAGAAGCACTTTTGTACCTTCTCGACGCATCTTGTGTCAACAGACTTCAACCACTCCTTCATTAACTCCGTATTCATCCACGCCGTTCTATTGTTCCTGTACATAACAGGAAGCTTCTCTGTGTAAAGCTTTCCAAAACACCGTGGTTCAGCCGATTTTCATATGACGATAGGTGGCAGCTTCTCCCCTTTCATGGGCGCACACAGAGCTACTGTGATCCGTGTAATTAAAAATATATATATATAAGAGTCATTCGTGTCTATTACTCAATCAATAAAACGCTTAAAAAAACAACAAAAACACAAGTCTGTTCCGGTATTTGAACAGGGTAGACATTCTTATTAACACCCGCTTGTCTTTATTTAAGGCAAGTGACAAACTTCCTAAATAATACATGACAACACATACAAAACGACATTAAACATAACAATGATAAAAGATGTGGTCGCTGCCTTATGGCGGTAAATGAAAAGCATTGGGTGTTTAACCCTTTTAGCGCTGGAACCAAATGTTGAAGGCCTTTGCAAACAGTTTGGATCCAGATGAGACGCCACAGAACGTGGCGTCTCATCAGGATCCAAACTGTTTGCTATTCTGATAGTATTCTTTGGGAAAAAATCGAAGAAAATGCAAATTTAGAAATTCAGCAGACGACATTTTAGCAGACGACAAATTTCCCAGCATGCAAAGGGTTAAACCAGCTGAATGACGCGTCAAACCACACACTCCGCACAGATTGTATCACTTACACACACGTGTAAATACAAATTAACCTGATTACATTGTAATTCAAATTAAAAAGCAATACACGAGAATTTAAATTCGATTTAAATACAATTTACTTACTTAGTGGTTTGACATGAACCAGAGCATCATAAAAACATTTTTCTGAGGCACGCTGAAATGAAAAAAAAAATACGTATTCCTTAATGTTCACGAGATGGGGGAAAGCAGTATCATATAGTACAAACTTTGACAATGTGCCTGACCTGCGGATCGAACCTGGGACCTCTAGAAGCAACAGCTAACTCGCTACACCTCTCAGGCTTGTTCTTTTCAGGTATAGCTAAAATCATATATAGGTAATACACGTTTTTTTGTTCTAAATTATCGATGAAAAGCTTTACAAACGCTTCATAATTTGTACAATATCGCTTATAATTACCAATAAGCGGAAATATATTTTAAACATGCTTCTTAGTCAGAAGTGTTATTTTGCTTGTTTGAATATAATGAATAGATTCTTTTTTTAGTCGATGTTTATTTTATTTTCCATTTTATCAAACTGTGAATAATTCACTAGAACAGACTTGCTCTCGGCTATCATACAAATGCATAGCACGTATGGGTACTACCGTAGTGGGTACACCACATACGGCGTAAAATCAAGCGTTCCGGTCTTTAAAGCTTTAGGCGCCAGCGTATATTTGTTTGACAATTCTATAAACAAATTGCAATATATTCTTTCACAGTTTCCTTAACAATCATCAACGAGAGACTGTCGTTTTTAACGCCTACCTGATAACATTCCAGTGGAGATTATGTCTCACAGAAGGCGACAATTTCAAAAGACACCGCGATACAAACTATCAAAGTGCCGACTGGTATATGTAATCGTGGCAATGACAATTACCAATTTAACCCATTTATGCCTAGTGGACTCTACCATCCTTCTAAATTGGATCAATTTATTTCCAAAATTAGGGATGTCTGGTATATTAATTTCTATTTTTAGAATATTTCTTACAAAAATTCCTTTAAGCAAACAGCGCAGACCCTGATGAGACGCCGCATCATGCGGCGTCTCTTCTGGGTCTACGCTCTTTGCAAAGGCCTTTTTTCTAGACGCTAGGCATGAATGGGTTAAATGTCTTTGTGCTTTTGTTGTTCTTTACCATATCATGTTGTCTCTTATATTTGTTAAATCTGGTCACATTTGTTTAACTTTCTCGAATCAGAAAATTCGTGTAGAACGTATATAACGTAAATTATGTACTGGTAATTTAAAAAGCAACTTAATTCGTAACATTGATAAACGACAGAATAAATCAACGCACATATTTGTTACTCTTTACTACCGTAAACCATCACCGTGGACATTTGTACGCATCATCGCCGACTATTGTGAGCCGCGTATTGTGAAAATGGGTCTTATAACATATTCGGTCCGCGCACAGTCTGGCGAGGAGCTACCCTGTCCGCGTACAGTCTGGTGAGGAGCTACCCTGTCCGCACAGTCTGGTCAGGAGCTACCCTGTCCGCGAATGAGGCAACGTTTCCTTGCAGGACTTTATAGCGGACGCACAGTCTGGTGAGGAGCTACGCTGTCCGCGAATGAGGCAACGTAACCTTGCAGGACTTAATAGCGGATAGCGTAGCTCATGATCAAACTGCGCGATTGCGTAGGCTAGGCTGGAGCTTCGCTGGCTGCATATATGGCATAAAGTCGGTTTTCACGAATGATCTAAAAATCTAGAAAACTATCACACAATGTACATTTTGTTCAAACCTTAAGGCGGATGAACTTCAAAGGTAATTCATACGAGATCATAAGATTAAGCGATCCGCTTGAAAATACTTTATTGTCCGGTAGTTACTTACCAAATACATCAATTGGGTTGCAAAAATGCCCGTATATATTTTGAGATAATTACTTTGTGATTTTGTATGGATTTAAAAATTAGCTTTGCAAACTAAAAGCACAAATACACTGTCAGAGGTCAGTGGTGACATTTCAAGGTCAAATAAAGTAAGTTAATGACAAGACAAGAGACAAGACAAATATTAATTCAGACTTGCACAGTGTACATCGTCTAAACACTAGATATTTCACATACAATTATGTTGTTTTTTGTTTTAATTAAACAACTCCTTGAGACTGTGCCAACGCTTTACCTCAAAAGGCATTAATTGCTATAAACTATTTGTATAATGAGTATAAGTACTCGATTTTAACAAATGTGTTGTTCCTCAAACTTAACGTTGGCATTACATTTGTAATTTTGCGTTCAGACAATATGCGCATTCTTAAAAAATGTTCAAGGAAAAACGTTATGAAATTTTCAATACACTGTAATTGCATCAATACATGTATACCCGGTGCGTTTACTATTACATATGCATAAAACCCCACAATTAACTGTTTATTTAAACAACACTTGTCAACAAATGTCGAAATGCCTGAGAACACTTTTCTAATCACTTGAGATAAAACACGAGACTTCGATAATCGCTAATGCGTTGATACATTAACTGTATTGTGTCGGTTTTGATTGTTAATTGACTGGTCGTTCGTAAACCAATAATTCCATTGTTTGGCCTAATCACGTCATTCTGATAGGGGCTAATTCGCAGTAACAAGTGTCATTATTGTCTTAGCGAGTTTGCACCTTTCTATTATGTTTCGCCGTCAAAAATAGCTAATCTGCCAACAGGTTTTAATTGAGCACAAATGTTACTCAACGTGATAATTGTCGGATAATGGAGTTGACAATGGCTAAGCTTGACGGTGCGCTACCAACATGTTTAATCGGGTAAATGACCCAAGCCCGCTCACAATTGGCCACAATGGATGGCGAGTAAATAGTGTTTGTGACACCCATTAGGACAAGCTGTTCACCGAAAAAAGGCATCGTATATTTGTCCTGAGATTTCAGTACCGTGCATCACTTGCAAAGCGCAAACTGAAGAGAGAGAAAGAGAGATTGGAACATTTATTTTTAAATTTTAATTAAACTATTCGTTGTGAAATATTTTAAACAGTGAATTATTTTGTTGCATATCTTGTGGAGTGTGTTATATAACACTGACTCGTGTTTTTGATTCAAGATCGATTGTTACAAACGGAGTACGGACAGTCGTGTTACTTCTTTTGTGTGTGAATCTGAAACCGGAAGTATGCTACTGGAGCCGAGAAAGGCGCCCAAGCGTCAGAGTTTCTCTATCGAGAGTCTGGCCGTCAGCAGTCACGAGGAGCAGACACGCGAGGCAGCGTCACCGTGCGGCAGCTTCCCGTCAAAGACGTCTGCCAACCAGTTGAGGTCTGCCACGGACCACAACTTGAACGAATCACAGGAGCAACGCTGGCTCGAGTTTCAGGATTTCTATAACGCACGTGCTCTCAGTCTGCGGATTGACGAAGGTAACGTGTCTGTCTGCGACTTCTCGTCTACCGGAAGAATCCCTGAAGTATCGACGTCGACCCCTAAAATGCCGTCACCGAAACGCCGACGGCTGAATTCAACGTCAACCCCGCCGTCGTCCTCAGACGATTCTGCTGCAGATGAAAAAATAGCGTCCGACGACAGCAGTCTTATGGGATTCCAGGACGAGGAAAAGTCCAGTCTTGTATCTACGTCTGCTAGCTCAGCATTCTCAGGTATTTAAACGTAAATATGTTATCACCTGTTTGTAATGAATTAAACCTGTAACATTCAGTCTGAAATTTGTGTTGTTGTTTTTTTTTTACAACTAATGTGCGTGATAATGATCATATTTTGAAATAGTTAAACTTAATGATGTTTTTTTTTTTAAATTATAATTCGTATATTGGTGGATTTAAATTAAACGTATAATTATAATGTCACCGGTGATAATGTCTGGGTATTAGACAGTATTAAACGTACATAAACTATCATGCATATTTCCTGATGATCCAAAATATATGCAATATTTTATAAAATGTTTGCAGACAATGAAAGCACGTGCAGCGATTCGAGCACGCGCAGAAAGAAAGTGCGCACAGCGTTCACTGGCGAACAGCTGAAGGAGTTGGAGAGACGCTACAAGACCCACAAATATCTGACCGCCGGCGACCGCACACACCTGGCCAACACACTCAAACTGAAGGAGCAACAGGTAGGACATTCTGTCGCTTAATAACTTTAGGCGGGAAACACGTGGTACACGTGGCCCTCAGAAAAATCATTATTGGTAGATATTTAGTTTCTGGTCAACAAATATTTTTAAAAAAAGGAATATCCTTTTTTGCCTGAGGTAGATGTTGTTAAAAATTGTATTAAAACCCTTACACTTATTAAACCAAAATCATAAGCACACATTTCAATAATGAATTGAATTATGTACCCAAACACAAACCTCGTGGAATGAAACCGGTTGGGGTCTTTTTATGATAGGTCGGGTAACATGTAACAGTAATATTTATAAAAAAAAACATTTAATAACTAGGCTGTCGATCAAGTGTTGCACCAGTGTCAAATATGTGTTAAATATTGTCAATTATTGGCTATAAGCTATGACCTAGTCGAATCTTGCATCTGCTGCAGCTTATGTGACACATTTCCCGAGATTTCAATAATGGTCATAGTATAATAAGTATGCCAATAAAATCGTATGCGCTAATGGAGCTTGTTAGCCGGCGTCAAATATAAGGGGGACACAAATCTTTTTTTTTACAATAACTGTTTGTATGACTTGTAGGTGAAGACGTGGTACCAAAACCGCCGCATGAAGGAGAAGCGACAACAGCGCGAGGACGAGGAGTCGCGAGCGTTCTGCCTCCCGACAGGAGGCGTCGACATCAGCCAGCTCCATGCCCTCGGCATCCTGCCCCCTCCGTTCCACCTGGCGTCTCCATCAGCTGCGGCTACCGGAAATGGTGCCCACAGCAGCCAGATGTCACCTCTTGACCGTGATTGGCGACACCCTTCTGAGGATTTACCATCGGCGTACAATGGTAGACTTCCGTCGCCCGTTGACGCCTCTCTACAGCGAGGCTCCGTGGCTGAAACGGCCAAGATTCCTTCACCGTATCTCAGCAACGCCGCCACGTACGCACTAGGATTCGAGCGCCAGTTCACGCACGGTCATGGTACGCCGAAGGATCTTTTCAAAGTCTCCGCGTATGAAGCAAGTCCCCAGATTTATTCACGGCCGTACAACTTCCAGCGTCCCATTCCCCTCTACCCCGGCGTTGCGAACGCTGGTACGTCGATGACGTCACCTATGCCGTCATTCACGTATATGGGTCCAAGAAGCTAGCATGTGTGTGTTCGCGAATGTATAAATATTTATAAATTAACCAATGTGTAATACAAATATTACTAATACTATATTGTAAATTTTGGTATTTCAAACACGTGTGGACGGGGACGTACTGTAGCTTAAGAAGTGCTTTATAAACGTTAACACGTTATAACATGGGTGAGACATTTTGAAACGAACCTTGGATGTGTTGTTATTTTTTATGTCTTTACATTTTATTGTTTTAGTGTAAATACATATTATTTTCTATAAAAATAAAGTGTGTCTGTGCTTTCTTTTGTTCTCTGAACTCATCTCATTTTGTATGAATGTTCTTGTACATATCTATAACATTGAGTATAATATTTATATGTGATATGTTTATTATTGATGCAAATAAGTTTGAAAACAACATGAAAATGAAATCATAATTCGTTTGTTGTTTTTCACGCAACAGTCGCATTTCATTAAGAGTATCTTAACGCATTGGTTATATATCGAACACTGTTATGTCCTAAACATGAAATATGCTTTTAATAAAACTAAATGCAATATAGTTAATAAATATATATCATGTCGCGCTAACATTTTATAAATAACGTATACTACAGCTGAAAATGACCACAATACATTTATCAAGATAATTTCTGAATCTGCACTTTTTTTTTAACATTATTAATTGAATACTTAAAGATGAACGGTTAAAATACAGTTGCGCTGTGTCTTTTGTGTATTTAAAACGATGATTAAATTGACATATTTTGAAAGAGAAATTGAATAAGTCTTTCGTGGTGAATGACTATGCACTAAGCCAGAAATATTTCCGAACTGCCCAAGCCAAAACGCAATTTAACTTAATAGAACTTTATTGAGGTTATTTGACTAGTTTGCCGACGGATTCAACAATAGCCATAATGCTAAAAAGCCTGCATGGTTATGTTTGGGTACGTGACCGTATGATACCGGGAATGTTCAAAGAAAAATAAGCGTAGTTTGATACATGCAAATTACATAAGGGACCTATACAACTCTTTGAATGTGAGCTATGTATGTTACATCTACGAACACGTAGATGTTTTTCGATACACCTAGAGAGCTAGTAAAATAAATATTCTGCTAACACGACAGCGTCGAAGCACGTCGAGACAGCTGCCTCGGCTTAAATTTACAGATTAAAAAAATCTTTGACTACCATATGTTAGAATACAGTACATAATGAAACAAATTAAGACACTTAATTAAGGGACATATTTGCAGTAAATTAATATCAATTTCGTCAGTTGAAAATATGCAAATCTTTTAGATGCGTCTCTAAGCAAAACTTAAGTGTGGCATTTACAAGTTCTTTATTACAGAAAATTGCTGCACGAAGTTTTCATGTGAACTGCAACAACCGTAGGGTGCGAGTACATTAACGAATAATCATTGAAACTAAGAGAGATAACTGTGCTAATCTTAAGTCTTCAAAATGGCTACCAACTTGAAGAACTTTATGCAAATTGGTCGGAAAATAGTTGCCGTTGGAAGAAACTATAAGTATACACTCATATATATTAAAATAATTCAATTATATAGACTTTTATGCACTTGACTCTTTGTTTTATTAGTTTGATCAGCTGCTATTATTAAAAAATGCAACGCGACCCAAATTATGACCTTAGGAAGGGCTACACACAACCAATTTACTGAGTGAACATACATGGAATAATGTACCAGTAAACAAAAGTAACCGTAGCTGTGACTTGTATACACATCGATCCTTGGCTAGTTACTGCAAGAACAAGCAAATCTTAACAAAAAAGAATATTTTCCTAGTGCATCTAAAAAAAAAAAACATCTTTAAACACTGCTAGTTCAGAGACATAGATTCATGTTCAGGGAATACAACTTCATACGTCAGAGTATATTAAATAATTCTTTTTTCAGAGCCCATGCTTTGGAGCTGGGAAATCAGGTTCCGACCAAACCAATATTATTCCTGAAGCCAACTTCCTCATACATTACAGAGGGAGAGAAAATAAAGGTCAAGAAACACTATGATGCTTTACTAATAAATACAACTATATAAAGTCTAGACCACTATCAGTTTATACAATACAACTAGATAAAGTCTAGACCACTATCAGTTTATACAATACAACTAGATAAAGTCTAGACCACTATCAGTTTATACAATGTAACGGTAATGACTACAGTATCAACACCATTCAGCATGAGTATTTTCAATGCAACAACATTCTTTGATGTGAATTCTAGACAATCAGACAAGAAGATCCAACAATATAGGAAAATATTATTGCCCCGAGTTTATGGAGTGTTTTTTTTCACAACCTGCCATTCTTGCTGACTTTTGGACAAAAGTAAACTTAACATGTTGGTAATGTTCTAATACTTTATCAAAATTATATGAAGGCAATGTTTTGGGCATAAAGTATAAAGTCAGGGCTTCTTTCCCCTTCTCTAGCCAAGGCCTTGTACAGGCCTCTTACCACAAGAGAAAGGCCCCTTCTTCAAACACATGTTTTCTCAGTGTGATATTTTCCCCAAAAATGGAAGGCTCTTTCCCCATATCAAGAAAAAAAGCCTGCAAGTACAGTAAATTAGTTATTTCAAAACTGTGTTATTTCAGATTCCAGTTGGGTGTACATCCCTGCACCATGAAGTAGAGCTGGGGATTGTTATAGGCAAGCCTGGTTCCAGGATCTCCGAACAGGAAGCCATGAATCACGTTGCCGGCTACGTTCTTGCTCTCGACATGACGGCACGGGACTTCCAAGATGAGGCAAAGAAGAAAGGCCAGCCCTGGTCCCTAGCCAAAGGATTCGATACTTCCTGTCCGGTCAGCAGTTTTATTGAGAAAACCAGTCTTACTGCTCCAGAGAATACAAGGCTGTGGCTCAAAGTGAATGATGCCATGAAACAAGATGGGAACACCAAGGATATGATTTTTTCCATTCCATTTTTAGTGAGTTACATCAGCACCTACTTTAAGTTGGAGGAAGGAGATGTAATACTGACTGGGACACCTGAGGGGGTGGGACAAGTGTGTGAGGGTGATGTCATACAGGCAGGGCTGGGGGATCTTGTGTCAGTCACTTTTCAGGTAGAGAAGTCATAGCAGAATAGACCATATTCATTTAATATTTACTGTAAAACCATGCCTATTAGTAGGACATTAAATTTCGTGAATTTTGTGGTTGGAACAAAACACAATTTAATTGTCCAAACGTATTATAGTTTGGTTACCCTTTTTACGGCAGCCAAATTTGCGTCCTTAGATTAAGTTTTCTACTATTTATACCTACACAAACATGTAATAAAAAATTAAGTGTTTATAGCAGTAAAATTAAGTATTAAGATATTGTAAATGATAAAAATATAGCCTTAAACAGAATGTGCATTTTATATCATAAGTGCACTATAATATCCATTTTATTTACCCGCTGCTTTATTTTGAAAGTTTTTTTTGTGAATCCTGTTATTGGGGGTCCTCTGTTAAATTGACAAGTTGTAGTCGAACCTTCTCCCCCAAAGATGTTCCGTGTTGGCATAATGTGTTTTTTGCTTAATTGACGGGTCGATTATTTGCTACATATTCTCCCCATTCGGGCAGTAATGTGTTATAACAAGGGTACTAAAATACGAAACACATTTTTTGAAAAAAATAATGTAATTAAATTGGTAATCTTCAAATGTAAGTGTCCACGCAATTTTCCCATATTTCAAAACATGTTGGCAAACATTAATGGTTTTACAGTATCATATGCTTTTATTCCGGTGCTTTGTATTAAAATAGTTTTAGTCATATAATAAAATTACGTTAGTTTTAAGTATGAACACTGTGCTATTGATTATCATACAGGTTTATTTATTGAAATAAATATTTTATTGAAATAAATTAATTAGAAACCATTTAACTCTCATATTTGTTATTAACTCTATGAAGGTTACCGGTATACCAAATTAATAACATTCATATATTCTAATGATGTTGGTCTGTAGTATAATTTAAGACAATATTTTAACAAACATTGAGAATATCTTTGGTTCTGAAGCCTATAGTAAAAGAAGTGTAAATTGAAACATATACTTTGAAATTATAAACAACCTTGTGATGATTTAAATCAAATGTTGGTGCATATGCAATTCTTATGTTCTGCTATCAAACCAACTACTTGTTTTTTTATGTAAAGCTGTTGCTTTAAGAGCAAAGTTGATGAATCAACATTCACAAACTTTTTTATTTGAACATTTTCTATATCCAACTTTCTTGTCAATCATTTTTGTGTAACATTGTTCTTTTTTTTCACACATGAAATCAATATCAACAAAAATCCAACACTTTTGTTGAAGTAAACTACCTGTACTGAACAAAAGATTTTTTAATAAGTTGTATGCCACAAGAAAACCATGGCAATATTAAAGGAGGATAAAATAAAAAATATCTAATTAAAGCAGTCAGCAGCCTATTGAAAATATTGTTGTGCTAGTATATAAACTCAAAATTAGCCCTATGACTAAACGCAGTTCAAACATTAAGATGGAACCTTGGCAATACACCATTCAAATTAATTTTTGTATCACTGCAGTGGTTTTCTCAGGATTCTTAACAGATTGTACTGTCATTTGGAAAACACAAAATTATTACCATAATTTGCATTCCAGCTGATTTTGTAGAAATCATAGTCAATTTTAATTTCCTTATCTTTCCTGATACCTGAACTACCAATTAGATTTCACTATGATATGCATTGTGCTAATTTCAAGTTCATGGTCCAGTCTCATGAACATTGTGCTAATTTCAAGTTCATGGTCCAGTCTCATGAACATTGTGCTAATTTCAAGTTCATGGTCCAGTCTCATGAACATTGTGCTAATTTCAAGTTCATGGTCCAGTCTCATGAACATTGTGCTAATTTCAAGTTCATGGTCCAGTCTCATGAACATTGTGCTAATTTCAAGTTCATGGTCCAGTCTCATGAACATTGTGCTAATTTCAAGTTCATGGTCCAGTCTCATGAACATTGTGCTAATTTCAAGTTCATGGTCCAGTCTCATGAACATTGTGCTAATTTCAAGTTCATGGTCCAGTCTCATGAACATTGTGCTAATTTCAAGTTCATGGTCCAGTCTCATGAACATTGTGCTAATTTCAAGTTCATGGTCCAGTCTCATGAACATTGTGCTAATTTCAAGTTCATGGTCCAGTCTCATGAACATTGTGCTAATTTCAAGTTCATGGTCCAGTCTCATGAACATTGTGCTAATTTCAAGTTCATGGTCCAGTCTCATGAACATTGTGCTAATTTCAAGTTCATGGTCCAGTCTCATGAACATTGTGCTAATTTCAAGTTCATGGTCCAGTCTCATGAACATTGTGCTAATTTCAAGTTCATGGTCCAGTCTCATGAACATTGTGCTAATTTCAAGTTCATGGTCCAGTCTCATGAACATTGTGCTAATTTCAAGTTCATGGTCCAGTCTCATGAACATTGTGCTAATTTCAAGTTCATGGTCCAGTCTCATGAACATTGTGCTAATTTCAAGTTCATGGTCCAGTCTCATGAACATTGTGCTAATTTCAAGTTCATGGTCCAGTCTCATGAACATTGTGCTAATTTCAAGTTCATGGTCCAGTCTCATGAACATTGTGCTAATTTCAAGTTCATGGTCCAGTCTCATGAACATTGTGCTAATTTCAAGTTCATGGTCCAGTCTCATGAACATTGTGCTAATTTCAAGTTCATGGTCCAGTCTCATGAACATTGTGCTAATTTCAAGTTCATGGTCCAGTCTCATGAACATTGTGCTAATTTCAAGTTCATGGTCCAGTCTCATGAACATTGTGCTAATTTCAAGTTCATGGTCCAGTCTCATGAACATTGTGCTAATTTCAAGTTCATGGTCCAGTCTCATGAACATTGTGCTAATTTCAAGTTCATGGTCCAGTCTCATGAACATTGTGCTAATTTCAAGTTCATGGTCCAGTCTCATGAACATTGTGCTAATTTCAAGTTCATGGTCCAGTCTCATGAACATTGTGCTAANAAGTTGCTATGATCAATATTGCAAAAATTATGACAAAACTTTACCCAAGGTTAAAGTTTTGGGACCGAATGACAAACAGAATGACAGACAAACAGGCCAAAAACAATATACCCCCTTTTTTTAAAAGGGGGCATACAAACTCATATTTGAGTCAGAATTATGGCTTAAGTATGTTCGGGATTCCAGGGCACGTATTCACCAAGTAATTCTTAGACTTAAGACTAATACTAAAGAATGTTCTTTAAATTAGAATATTCAATAAGTGCTTTAATGTTGAGTCAAACTTGGAATTAACTGCCTCTATCTACATCATTCTTCATGTAGAACGTTCTTTGAATGATATAATCACCAGTGGAAGCTCGTATATATTCAACCGCTGGACGTATGTTTCTCGGTTCTAAGTCTTTTCTCTATTCTTGAGTCTAAGAATGGGTTGTTGAATACTAGGCCCAGATTACTGGTACCCGATTTCAGGTGCATGGTTACACTATGACACTTGAATACATGTACTAGGCCCAGATTACTGGTACCCAATTTCAGGTGCATGGTTACACTATGACACATCTCAAGCTGCAATAAAACTTCAGCAACTTGATCGTCCTGCTGAATGTAACAACGAAATAGCTGGAAATTGCAGCTATAATTCAAATTTGTCCCAACTTTCATGAGTCTATTAAGTTAATTAGGTAGGAGTGCTGGGAAACACTCCAGGTCCACACATAATGTAGCCTCTGGCTTGGAAAGGACCTCTTAAATACACACACACTTTCTTGCTAAATAAAACTCAAAAATAGTATTTTTAATATTTTTAATCCAGACTAGTGTTTTAGGAGCAAAATGATTGGTGCAAACAAAATCAATCCACAACTTGAGTGATCATTTTACAGTAATCTAGATCAGTGATTTAACATCGAAGTATAAGGTGCAAACATAATCAATCCACAACAGGCGTGATCAATCTTTATAAATCAGTGATAGAACATCGAAGTATAGTTGCAAATTAAATCAATAACAACTATTAATAATTCTATCATGAAATCTTGTGACTTCTTACTCATTTTTAAACAATATTTTCCCTAATACAAAACACAAAAGCCAAAAAAGCTAATGAGCACTGCTTACTTTAATATAGCAAGAGCTGTCTGAGATCAGCACTCTTGATATTTCATTTGTTTGTCAGAGTTTATTGTATATTTTTCTAAAACCAACTGTTTGCATAGTAGGAGCAAATTAACATAAGATATTGTTCACTCTGATTAAAACATGCTCTTTTATATGTACAATTGTTCCCAAAATAGATATCTATATTCTTTGGCACACACACAGAAAAGGGATCATTATAATCCCTTGTTGAAGTAGACTCGGTCCACGGGGTCAGGAAGCGCCTTGATCTTCTCTTGCAAGTCCTTCTCCAAACTGCTCACAGCCATGGAACTGAAACAAATAAAAAAACAAACAAATAAGGTTGCCGAGGTATAGTGGATATGGTGTCCACCTAGCGACCGGGACGTCACAGGTTTGACCCCCATTGTGAGAGCGTTCTTAAGGTCCCCCTCATCGACACCAAGTTCAGGTTCTAGTCCCAAGAAACCAACTCTAGAGCGTTTCAAATAAGTAGTAAGTACTTTAAATGCAATCCTGCTAAAATAAATAGGTTTAAACTAAACAAATATCAGCATACAGGCTTGTGAACACAGTTTACACGAACAGAATATTGGTGTGTATGTCAGAGTTTATTTACAGGTCATGGTTAAGTCTTCACGACTACCTTATGTGCTGACCTGCCCCTGTGACCTTTCAGGAGAAAATATTTAATTTTGAGCCAAAGTAGGACAAATTTACCCCGGGTATTCGCCAAAGAAATCATTTTGATCCAAAAAGACCAGTGCACGATGGCCAATGAGACCTTAATATGCACTGGTATAAACTAAATATTGAGCAGCATATGAAATGTGTGTCCATAGCATATGAGAACTGTATGTATGTGATTGACATTCTGATACCGGTATGTAAGATTTCTCAATATTTTCGCAAAAGGTTTGTTTTGCAAACATCGAGAGCTTCTTATACCAATTTCGTGTTCCTTGTGAAAACACAGACAAAACACAGGAGTTTCACATATAGGTGTTTCTGAATCATAATGACACTATAATGAACAAATACAGCTATCATAAAGTTACCAACAACATGATTTACATGTTTCTAGCAAAGTAATCATTCATCGTTTACCTCAAGACAGAACCAAAACCTCGTATTACTGTGTCAGTATTCACTTTTCTATACAACATTGGTGTTATATGTTTTCCAATGCATGCTCCATGATCAGGACAGGTACAGCATTTTACAATACCTTGGGATTATTATATAGAGTAAATCATCACTCTGAAGAAGTCTGTTAACTTGTCAAGTCAATACCACTTACAGACATTAATAAAGTATAGAAATGTGAAGTTAATTCACAATTAAATAATCACAATTTATTCTCAAGTATTGAGCATTTTTTTTTAGTTTCTGTTAACCAAGTTTGACCATGACCCCACACACCGCATATGCAACCTCAAGCATGGTCAAGTTATCGAATATCTATATCAATGAATCCTCAAGTAGCAAAGCAGAAACATTTACAAATATTTAACTATGACCTGTGCCTTGATCCTACCCACCCCATATGCAAAACCAAGACAGATGTCATTATAATGTACCGGAGTATTGAGTTTCATTACAAAAGCTCAATACATGTACAGATTTTCAGTTTGAACTTCAGAAAATTTAAAACTAGATTAAAACTAGAACAAAATCATAGAGAACTAACATAAATTTTTAATAACAGTGCAGCTCACTTTGGAACACATATTAACTAGAGCTTTGTCACAGTCGTGACGAATACCTTCACATGAAGAGCGGATAAAGAGTACTTGAAATAGGGAACACCATGCTGAATGTGTAAAACGCACTAAGTGACCCCATGACCTAGTTTTTGGCCTGGCATGGCCCATGTTCGAACATGGCCTAGAGATTATCTAGATAAAACTTCTGACCAAGTTTGGTGAAGAGCAGAAGATTAGTACTTGAAATAGAGAGCGGACACCTTACTGAATGTGTAAAACACATTAAGTGACCCCGTGACCTAGTTCTTGGCCCGGCATGGCCCATGTTCGAACATGGCCTAGAAATCATCTAAATAAAACTTCTGACCAAGTTTGGTGAAGATTGGAAGTAAACTACTTCAATTAGAGAGCGGACACCATGCTGAACGTTACAAAAACGCACTAAGTGACCCCGTGACCTACTTTTTGGCTCGGCATGGCCCATGTTCAAACCTGGCCTAGAGATCATCTAGATAAAACTTTTGACCAAGTTTGGTGAAGATTGACGAAAACTACTTGAATTAGAGAGCGGACAACATGCTGAATGTTTAAAACGCACTAAGTTACCCCGTGACCTAGTTTTTGACCTGGCATGACCCATATTCAAACTTGACCTAGACATCATCAAGATACAACTTCTGACCAAGTTTGGTGAAGATCGGATGAAAACAACTTGAATTAGAGAGCAGACACTTAATAAGTACCTACAGACAGACAAGTTCACTCTGATATAACCCCCTAAACTTTGTTTGTGGGGGTATAAAAAGTCTAAAATGGATGTCTCTTAATATTGTTTGTGAATAGGACTCCCGACTAACTACCAACTACCAGAAAATACCAAAACTCCATATGCAGTTCCTTATTACCTTTTTTGTGGGAACAGGGCACAACAGAATGGCGTGGCAAATACAAGGCTGAAAGATAGAACACATATTTTGTTTTCTTGTACAGCTCAGAAAAGTTAACCAGACAATGACATATCTTCATTAATTAATGTGCTGCGTCATGAGAAAATGGGTCTTATTGCGTATGCGGCAAGCGTGGCTCCAGCCCAGCCTGTGCAGTCAAATTACTTGCCCAGAGTAGCTCCAGACCAGCCTGTGCAGTCAAATTACTTGCCCAGAGTAGCTCCAGACCAGCCTGTGCAGTCAAATTACTTGCCCAGAGTAGCTCCAGACCAGCCTGTGCAGTCAAATTACTTGCCCAGAGTAGCTCCAGACCAGCCTGTGCAGTCAAATTTCTTGCCCAGAGTAGCTCCAGACCAGCCTGTGCAGT
>VMBQ01004909.1:42123-55371 GCA_007657795.1 Dreissena rostriformis
AATTTTCTAAGTATAAAAAGGGCACATAATTCTGTCAAAATGCCAGTCAGAGTTACATAACTTTGCCTGCACAGTCCCCTTACGATAGTTAGTAAGTGTTGCAAGTATGAAAGCAATGGCTTTGATACTTTAGGAAAAAAGTGGACCTAAACACAAAACTTAACCAAATTTTCAATTTTCTAAGTATAAAAAGGGCACATAATTCCGTCAAAATGCCAGTCAGAGTTACCTTACTTTTCCTGCACAGTCCCCTTACGATAGTTAGTAAGTGTTGCAAGTATGAAAGCAATAGCTTTGATACTTTAGGAAAAAAGTGGACCTAAACACAAAACTTAACCAAAATTTTCAATTTTCTAAGTATAAAAAGGGCACATAATTCTGTCAAAATGCAAGCCAGAATTATCTTACTTTGCCTGCCCAGTCCCCTCATGATAGTAAGTAAGTGTACCAAGTTTGAATGCAATAGCATTGATACTTTATGAGAAAAGTGTACCTAAACGCAAAACTTAACCGGACGCCGACGCTGACGCCGACGCCGACGCCAAGGTCATGACAATAGCTCATAATTTTTTTTCAAAAAATAGATGAGCTAAAAATAATAATAATGTGTTCAAGTATCAAAACACTTACAAGAAGCCCACCACTAGTACTTGCAGGGGGGCATTGAGCCAAGGGCGTGCCTGAAATACACAAAGGAATTAACAACAACCAAGACCTGTCCTCAATGCATTCAACAGTATCTGACCTAGGCTATGTAATATGGTCAGATTACAGCAACATAGCAAGATTTATGCATCTAAGTAATGTTTGGTTACATGTTCGGTTGCATGTTTGGTTACATGTTCGGTTGCTTGTTTGGTTACATGGTCGGTTGCTTGTTTGGTTAATGTTTGGTTGCATGTTTGGTTACATATTCAGTTGCATGTTTGGTTACATGTTTGGTAAAATGCTACATTTGTATCATGTTGAGATTGTCAAGCCATAATTCTGATAGTATGCTAACTTCTAACTATCTTTCTCTAGACAAGGAACAAAAGCATCTTTGATTAACTACACAAAAGCAACACAAAAAGTAGTCAAAATTGATTGCAGGATATACATGTAGATCTCATTTTAACTGCCACTGTTTTGGTCAGATTATGATAGTCTCAATAATTACCACAATTGTATTGGTAGAGAAATGTATTCACGTACAATATTACAATACAATCCATATATTTGGATAGTCCAGATAATCAAACATTTGGATGAAATTTTCTGTAAAATTAAATGGAATCTATTGTATTACACTTATAATGTAATTTCAGAAATAAATACATATCAATGTCATGCTTATTACCACTTTTATAAATATGAACAGATGATTTAATATACACTCATTTACAGCTTAACACCCTCTTTAAACAAACTAAATAATCACACATTTTATCAAATTATATGCACAAGATCAAAACAACATAAACATTTTACCAGCAACTAAAAACAGGAGTTAAAGGCTCTGATGTTAAAAATACAAGAGATTCAATAAACTTTCAATTAAAAATCCTTACTCAGTCATTACTGGTTCATTGCAAAACAAATGTGGAAATTCTTAAGTTTTACAGAAGACGCTTGCACATTAACATATATAACTACAGTGATCATTAACAACAAAATAACTGAAGACCCCTGCATATGCAATACTTTCTCATTACATGTTTTACAAAGCTTTGATTAGGCTATAAATCATTTCTTACAAGGTTTTAAATGAAGAACATGAAGACATATGGCTTACCTTCATAAACTGTTTCTCTTCTAGGTACGACATTAAAATAGGAGGGAAGACTACAAAAGAAATGAACAAAACTTCAATGCACGAAATAAAGTAATACAAATGAACCTGGCTCTGTGAAAAGGGGGTTCATTGTGTGTGCATAAAGTGGTGTCACAGATAAGCCTGTCAAGTCAACACAGGCTAATCAGGGACAACACTTTCCACCTCAACTAGATTTTTGCTAAGAAGAGACTTTCTTTCAACGAAAATATCATAAAAGCGGAAAGTGTCATCCCTGATTAGCCTGTGTGGACTACACATGCCAATCTGGGACGACACTTTACGCACATGCATTAAATCCCATTTTCACAGAGCCAGGCTCAAATAATTGCCAATCAATACCAATTGCTGTTTTCAATGTGAACAAGGCTGAATTAACCCTTTGCATGCTGGGATATTTGTCATCTGCTAAAATGTTGTGTGCTGAATTTCTAAAATAAGCATTTTCTTCGTTTTTTTCAAAGAATACTATCAGAATAGCAAACAGTTTGGATCCTGATGAGACGCCACGTTCTGTGGCGTCTCATCTGGATCCAAACTGTTTGCAAAGGCCTTCAAAATCCGGTTCCATCGCTCAAAGGGTTAACAGATCAGTGATCAGGCATTACATGTTAATTCATTTTAATTTTTTATCACATGCTCAATCTTTTTTATCTTAACATGTTAAAATAAGTACCCTTTTTTTGACAGACCAGTCGCATAAATTGATTTTTTTTCAAAAAACATTTTTAACTTCAAATGATCTCACAATTATAAAATGGGTGTCATTATATTTACAAGCCATATAACAAGAGGGCAATGGGCCCTAAGGCGCTCACCTGAGACCCCTAGGAACTAGACTATTATGTAAAAGTGCAAGCTGATTCATGAAGATTGGACCAAAAAAGTGACTTCTAGAGTATTAACATGTTTTTTTTATTTTTTTATTTGACCTAGTGACGTAGACCTAGCGAGTGATTAGCTCACATGACATAGTTTCAATCTCAGTCGAGATTTTATTGGAACAAATGTTCTGACCAAGTTTCATGAAGATTATGGAAATGTGGCTAATATACCATCAACAAGTTTTCACTATAGCCATATAAGGAAAAATGCCCCGCCCCCAGGCGGCCATGTTTTTAAACAAATCGAAACCATTTTCAAATTCAGCCTAGATATCATAAAAAAAATGTTTTGACCAAGTTTAATGAAAATTTGACTTAAAAGGTGACTTTTAGAGTGTTAACAAGGTTTTACTATATATAGCCATATAAGGAAAAATGCACCACCCCCCTGGCCGCTATGTTTTCAAACAGACCAGAACCATTTTCTTGAAATCATCCAAGATATCATTAGAGCAAATGTTCTAAGTTTCATAACAATTGGAAAATAAATGTGACTCTTAGAGTGTTAACAAGGTTTTATTGTAGCCATAAAAGGAAAACTGCCCCGCCCCCTGGTGGCCATGATTTTTCAACCAATCAGAAACACTTCGAACTTGTCCAAGATATTATTGAGACACATGTTCTTAAAAAGTTTCATGAAGATTGGACTAAAAATGTGACTTCTTTAGTGTTAACAAGGTTTTACTATAGCTATACAGTATAAGGAAAAATGCCACGCCCCCTGACAGCCATGATTTTCAACCAACGGGAACCATTTTCGAACACGTCCTATATATTATTGGGAAACGTGTTCTGACCAAGTTTCACGAAGATTAGAAATAAATGTGGCCTTAAGAGTTTCAACAAGGTAAATGTTGACACCACATGACTGAGGATGCACAAAGCACGAAGACAAAAGGTGATCACAAAAGCTCACCATGAGCACAACCCATGAGCTCGATGTGCTCAGGTAAGCTAAAAATAGTCCAAAATATTATAAAAGGGACTTACTCAAAGATTTCATTTATAAAAAAAGCCTTCTTATATATTTACATTTATATTTGGACTAACAGGAAACCCAACTACACATATATTATTCTACATAAATAAACTAGACATTGGTTACAAATGCACAACCCCACATGGCGGACACTCTCACACTTGAGGCCATCCAGATAAAAAATGAAAACTTGAAATGGTAACCAAGGCTCACATATACTTTATTCAAATAAAGCAGTGGTATTCAATACACAGAAAAAAACAACAACAAAATTCTTCACCTTCTTCAAGATAGAGTTTGTCATAAAGAACTCAGTATTTCTATTAAATTTCCATCTCATTAATGTAATTTTGCTAGCATACATAACATAGTAAGCATTTCCTTTTGAGACACAAGTCTTGAATGATTTGAAATTCAAGAATCATAATCAATCAACAGATCCCTTTAAGTTACCAGTATTCATTTTGAACATCAATCAATGATCACATCCAGGGCCCGTATTCACCAAACCATTTTTTTACTTTATTATAAAGCATAGACTTAGTCCCAAGAGATCTTACATCAGAGTTTGAATAGATGCAGGCTTTTAATGGTACTTATGTCATCATTCTGTTGATATGAAGAATGATGTAATTAAAGGTGTAAAATGTCAAGATAAAACTCAACATTCACGAATACTGGGAATATTAAAGATTTAAGTGTACTCTATATTCATCGAATGAAGTCTAACAATTGGTTGGTGAGTACAGGATAATAAACATACTCATTCCGGGAGTGGCCATGCAGACCCTTGACACGACGACCTGGGCAATAGCGGACTTAGCTGCGTTGGAGGACTTCCCTAGACGTCGACCCTTCGAGTCAAACACTGGAATTCCCTCCATTATTTCTCTGGAAAACATGAAGATAATACTGCAGTGGTTGTGGTAGATTGCGCCTTTGTTTACAAGTGTTCAGACAAAAGGATTTTAAAGTTTTCAACCAAATAAGGACTATTTTTTAACCTTAAAACTTCTCCACGTCAATCTTGGCTAATCATACTACCTGTACAAAGTGCATTTACAAATCCAAGTAATTACCAACTGGACTACTCGAACCTGAGATAGGAGGAAAATGGAGGTAGACTCATGTCCAGTATTCACACAAGAGACAAGTTGAAGAGTTTGGCATTTGAAATCATACACACACAATTGATTGTAGCCTGGCCATTTGCCAACTGGGCTAACTAGCTAGCCTGCCATACAAAGCTCTAACCCGGACTTAACCCTTTGCATGCTGGGAAATTTGTCGTCTGCTAAAATGTTGTCTGCTGAATTTCTAAAATTAGCATTTTCTTTGATTTTTTTTCAAAGAATACTATCAGAATAGCAAACAGTTTGGATCCTCATGAGACGCCACGTTTTGTGGCGTCTCATCTGGATCCAAACGGTTTGCAAAGGCCTTCAAAATCCGGTTCCAGCACTGTAAGAGTTAATGCAAAAATAGCATTTATAATTGTCCTCAGGGGAAATGGGTGTGGCTTTTGAAACTTATGTTCATTAGAAAATGCACAAAAGTACATATCAATCATATCTGACCACACAGTGGTAAAGTATGTTATGAAAATTAGAATTAGAACCATGTAATTCTGTGAATAATCAACGATAAAACTATTTGCAATTCTTTAACAGATACAATGTTACACGTTTTTATGGTACCAAGAAGTTGGTTCTTTAAACACATTAGAAGACACATCATAAATATGCAACTTACTTGCTGCGCATGAAAGGTATGTTAATACAGTTGGCAGCAGCCACGGCCGTGAAGGGGACAAATCTGCCCACCAATGGAGGCATGCGCTGTAATACAATGTACAGATAAGAGCGTGGAACTCATGTATCTGAATATAGGAGTGTGGAGCAGCCACAACAGAATCACTAAATCCTCAACAGGCTTTATGACAGAAATAGAAAGGCATATGTTCATTAGTTTCACAACAAAGACATAGACTGAACAGGGCCCATATTCCAATACTAATTCTAAGACTTAAATATAAAACTTAAGAATATTAATTGTTGTTTTCAACTGTATTATGCTTTTAAAACACAACAGTTTCAAGAATTCAATCGATTGCTGTTTTCATCATTTCACTCATATAAAACTGTAAGTTAACTTACTCACACTAAGAGCTTATACTTATGCCAGTAACTGACATTTGCTATACTTGAACCAGAGGTAGGAGGAAAATGGCTGTAGAAACTTGTATATGACCAATTCCCTAACAAGTTATGTGGCCAAACTGTGATTCAAACCCACAGTATTGGGGCTTGTAGTTCACCAGCATATCTATTGAATAAACAATTTACATCAAACTTAAGAATTATGAAACACCAGAGTCATCATCCTGCCCCTTCAAACATTCAATCTTAGACTTATATTCATAAATTAACAAAAAAGAAAACAAATGCTCAAACATTACAAGCATTCTCGTTGGTCAATTTTATTTAATGAGACAAAGAGCATTTGTAGGCACAGGGTCTGAACCTCGTATCAAGAACATTCTAAAATGTTGAGCTCAACTCAAAGATGAGTTTAGCCCTTTGAGCGCTGGAACCGGATTTTGAAGGCCTTTGCAAACAGTTTGGATCCAGATGAGACGCCACAGAATGTGGCGTCTCATCAGGATCCAAACTGTTTGCTATTCTGATAGTGGTCTTAGAATTTTTTTTGAAGAAAATGCTAATTTTAGAAATTCAGCAGACGACATTTTAGCAGACGACAAATTTCCCAGCATGCAAAGGGTTAGAGTTTCCACTCAGCTGAGCACTGACAATGTTGGTCAGCTTATGAGCAGTCTCACATCTCCGCAATAGGTAGACAAACTACTGCTCTAACCTAGGAGTAAGTCAAAATCCAAATTTAAACACATTTGTGAACATAAAGTTGAGCATGAAGTCGAAACTCATCTCACAAATGGTAGAAAATACTCAAAGTTGAGTCACAATATTGAATTAAGTCCTATATTGATACTGGGCCTTGGGCTCAAATCTTATGTAAGTGGCTGGCTGTACATTCAGTGTGACACACTTCCCAATTCCATACGACACTTCACACCACACTTTCCACACAAATACGGTAGTCCAACTTGTTGACGCTCTCAAATATTAAGCTGCTTTATGGGTAAGATTTGGAGCGTACAACAGGGGAAAGACCAAAACAATGGTGGAAAGTTTTCCTTCTTTGTCTTTATTGTTGCGCAAGGATTTTGTGCGCAACATTCAAGCCCCGATATCAGACAGTTAATATCAACGGATTGCAATAATATTAACATACCTGTGCAGATAATTCATTTCTCGTTAATATTCCGTAAGAATTATGTAATGACACTTTCAATTTTGCACGCCCGAGCAATTTAAATCGAACCACTATTCAAATTTTCAATTTCTCTCGAGTCGCCTGCTGTGTATCTATCTATCTTTCGAGAACGCAGCATTGATGTAAACCATCGGGTTTAAATGTGAAGAATAAACGGCTCTGATTGGTTGATATTTAAATGTTTCATAACATGGCGAGAGGTCAGTGATTGTATCATGATTTAAGCAGAAGTTTCACTGAAGAATGTATGCCTTTCTAACTTCAATTTGACGATATTTGAGGTAAAAATGGACTTCTGAACTAAAACTTTATGAGTTGGTAATGTTATTTTGCAATTTTACACAAATTGATGAAAATTTAAACTTTTTGGTTTCCACCACGTAATTGGTCCTTGGCTGATATGACGTTCCAAAGAATTTAGCCCATATAAAAAATATCTCTAAATTCTTTGCACGTCTCATAAATGAGACTAACAAATACGCCAGGTATGGTACTCACACTGACTAGTTTGTTTATGCCCAAGGCTGTTCCTACAGCACCCCCTGTTGCCAGTGCGTATGACATGCCAAGTTGGCTGAAAACATATACGATTTTGACAGATATTCATAATATTTAACTTTTTCTGCACAGGGATTGCTTTTTTTTTTAAAAGACTGCACATACATCAACAGGTTAAAGCTTCCAATAAATGAAATCACTAAAGTAAACATTATTATGTTTTTAACTGGTAGCAATGCACATTTTTGATAGCCATTATGGTTGGTGGTTTGAAAGTCAAATATCAGATAAAATTCAAATTCCGGAAATATAATTCTTGCAGTTCTGATTTTATCACAATTGGTTCTTTCAAGCAAGAAATGTGTGAAGAAGATATTTGTAATATTTATTCATTCACACTCTGAGTCTCACCTGTTTGAAATTGGAGACTCTCCACTCCGATTGGTGTAGTTTACAATGGCATTGAATGTCTGATTGAACCACTGCCAGAATATAACTTCTTTTGGAGACCTTGAAAATCAACAGGCATCCATTCGTTTTAACCTCTAGTCAAGAAATGTAGAACTAGCCCTTGTATTACTCACTACGAAATATGCAAGAATAAGTATGTCCAAGATATGAATAATGTTAATGGTTGTTTTACAAAGGAAACAACGTATAACATGCGATATAAGGCTTCACTTGTCTTTGGAAAATTTCACTGTGAAAATGTACTTGTCCAAAGACATGGGTGTTTCTTGTCCAAACAAATCTACAAAAAAAAAATCTAGGCCTTAATTTTATATACTAGTTTATTTTTTATAAAAACACCATATTTTACCATTCAAATGTATAAGCATATAACAACATGAATAAGTTACATTAGTACGGAATATAATTTCAATTTTTACTTCATTTTCACACCTTGAAATAGTGGTTGCCGACTGGAAAAATTAACTTGTCTGCCGAATCTGGCAAAAGGATTTACAAATGCATTTTAAACAGGCCTAACATGGTTGTTAATTGTTCGTAATGAAGAATGATTATAGATGCACCTGAAAATGACTTGTTCGGCTCAAATCTTCAGCATTTTTTTTAACTCAAATGTAATGAATATTCTTTCGTCGTTGTCTTAAGTCATAAAATTAGTTGGTATATACGTTTTCAGGTGGGCTGTTCCTGGTTTAGCTACTTGTAGAAGTGTTTAAATACTTTTATAAGGGTTTATATACTTGAAGAAGGGTTTACATACTTGTAGAAGGGTTTACATACTTGAAGAAGGGTTAACATACTTGTAGAAGGGTTAACATACTTTAAGAAGGGTTTACATACTTGAAGAAGGGTTAACATACTTGAAGAAGGATTAATATACTTGTAGAAGGGTTAATATACTTGTAGAAGGGTTTACATACTTGTAGAAAGGTTTACATACTTGAAGAAGGGTTTACATACTTGTAGAAGGATTAATATACTTGCAGAATGATTTACATACTTGTAGAAGGGTTAATATTCTTGTAGAAGGGTTAATATACTTGTAGAAGGGTTTACATACTTGTAGAAGGGTAAATATACTTGAAGAAGGGTTTACATACTTGAAGAAGGGTTAACATACTTGAAGAAAGGTTTACATACTTGTAGAAGGGTTGATATACTTTTAGAAGGGTTAATATACTTGTAGAAGGGTTTACATACTTGTAGAAGGGTTTATCTACTTGTAGAAGGGTTTACCTACTTGTAGAATGGTTTACCTACTTGTAGAAGGGTTTACATACTTGTAGAAGGGTTTACATACTTGAAGAAGGGTTTACATACTTGTAGAAGGGTTTACCTACTTGTAGAAGGGTTTACATACTTGTAGAAGGGTTTACATACTTGTAGACGGGTTAAAATACTTGTTGATGGATTAACATACTTGTAGACGGGTTAAAATACTTGTTGATGGATTTGCATACTTGTAGAAGGGTTAACATCCTTTTAGAAGGGTTTACATACTTGTAGAAGGGAAAACATACTTTTAGAAGGATTTACATACTTGAAGAAGAGTTTACATACTTGTAGAAGGGTTTACATACTAGTAGAAGGGTTTACAAAATTGTTGAAGGATTTACATACTTGTAGAAGGTTACATACTTTTAGAAGGATTTACATACTTGAAGAAGAGTTTACATACTTGTAGAAGGGTTTACATACTAGAAGAAGGGTTTTCATACTTGTAGAAGGATTTACATACTTGTAGAAGGGTTCACATACTTGTAGAAGGTTTTACATACTTGTAGAAAGGTTTACATACTTCTAGAAGGATAAACATACTTGTCGAGGGTTAACCTACTTGTAGAAGGTAAGCATACAGCCGGTGATGGTCATGTTGCAGGGGACCTGCGCAGACATGCGACCGAGGATAAACATCTGCTCCTTGGTGTCCGGGTGGTAGGCGGAATCATACAGCTGCTTGGCTGCCCAGATTTGGTCCTCTGTCAGGTGTGCACAGTCATCTCCACTCCTGTCAGCAACCAGCACATTATTCTCTAGAAACTTCTTCTTTTAAAATACACAGGGGGTTCATTAAGACCTGTGAGGCGATAAATCACTGTGCTATGTTGATCAAAATATTGCCTGGCTACTGTTTGAAGCGTTAGTAAAAATTAACGTTAATCTCCTACATGTGTGTGGAAATCAACTGCCACCGTTTAAATGTATGCAATGAAACCCCCGTGTGCAACACACTTTATTCCTTTAAAGACTGTTGGTGCTAAATATATGCTTTATAAGTATACATGTGCTAATGACATCTAATGGCTTACAATGGACACTATTTTTACAATGTATATGTAAATATTAACATAAAATCTCAAGATCTCTAATGCCTTGCAGCAATTTTTCAAACTTTGTTAGACCTTGCATATTTTACCTTCTTACAATTTTTATTTGCTCCATGCTCCTTAACAAATGTACGCCAACTGAACATACTTATATTTTTCAACAATGCCTTTTGCTTCTTCCAGCTGTTTGTTGGTGGCCAGCACATTCAAGGGATTTGTTGTTATGAAGAAATGCTTCAGGCGCCCAGAAAATGTTCCCTGGTCATACCGAGGCTCATCCAGATTGATTCGTTGCTTCTCAGTCGTCATCCTGAACTCTAAAGGAATACAACAGAAGTGCATTTGTACATTTGTATGTAGTGGAAACGAAAAATTAAATTTTTTGGTAAATTTTCATAATATTGGATAAGAATATAACTGCAATTACCAAAGTCTTTGGACATTTGAAAATGTGATATTTCCACTATTTTCTAATCAATAGTTGTAAAACATTATTCAGTTCTATTTTCGTGTTGTTTGCAATTTTATGAATTTTAAATTATTTCTTTTTTACATATTTATTTTACAGAAAATTACGCCTAGAAAGTATTTGGTCCACCTAATCAAATAAATGAGATGTTGGACCCGAATATATTGATATTTTTTATTTAGGTCTGAATTCGCTTAAAGGGTCCTGTTCACATTTTGGTGAATTGAAAACTTGAAAAAAATTGTTTCAGATATGCACATTTTGGTTGTAGTTATGATATTTGCAAGGAAACAGTTATACTTAACATTTACCCTGCTCTAAAATATCCATTTGCATCTTTTGACGGTTTAAAATCCTGAAAATTATAAAGCGTTACAAGCGCGAAATGATTGAATAATTAAGAGAGTTCTGTTGTTATTGTTATATTGTGCGACATCACTAGGATTGCTCCAAGGGTCAGTGGTTCTAGCCCAGGTGTGGATTACTTTTTTTTTCTCTTGTTTTATACTTGAACTATTTAGTCCTGATGTTTCCATTTATCAATTTAAAGAATTTAATGACAAACTTCAAAACATGCCAAAATCTGTGAACAAGTCCCTTTAAATTGTCAACCTGAGTCCTACTAGTGATGCTATTTGTTCACCAAGTTCAAATACAGAATCACCTATAATAGTATGAATCTGTTATTAATGCAATAAGCCAATAGCAAATGTTGATTTCATCATGTGTTCTGAAGGATTGCCTTTCACACTTGCAAACATTGACGCTACTTGTCATATAAATTTCACACCGATTGTTTTAAGAAAGAGTCATAGATACCAAAATACTGAATAAATAATTACAACTAACAAGCATACCACTATATAAATCTTTTACCTACATAAGATTTTCATAATTGCCACTTTCAATTGATATTTAATTGTTATTTTAATTCTATTTACGACATCATAAACCTTAGCCAGGAGAAAGACTTGTTCATTGTACTTGGCAATTACAGTATATTTACTGCATATACCAATGTAGTATATTTTAACAAAACTTGACCAAGTCTAACATGTTCCAAGCACATGCATTAATTACCTATCTATCTATCTATCTTCCAGTCGAACTCCTTCTGGGGACATAGACCTGTTGCGCGTCAACTGACAAGAAAATTAGTAAGACTGAAGTAAAATGATATAAACGAGAGAATAATAGTGTGTTATTTTTAAAAACAGGTTAAAAACAGATCAGGTATCCTTATGGGGAGGTATGTTCAACTCCGCAGGCTGGAGTCAGGTCCAGGGAGGGTGACAAAATCATTAATTACCAGTTTAAACCTCTGCATGCATCATCTATTACATGTACTTACAGCTGCCATTATTTATCTGTTAATTAATAGAATGAGGCAATATCGCCATACAGAGCACTATTATATGTGCTTACAGACATTGGCCAGTACTTTTATCATGAAAATCATTTTTATATTTTGTATAACAGAAGTGAAAACTGGCAAAAAATATGACATGTCCCGACAAAATAATAACACAATTTATAGGTACATCAACATATAGTTGGAATAATTCAACTACCAGCTACTGACCCTCCAAGTGCCTGTCGTATGTTCTCAGTACAGCTAAAAGCATTCAAGAAGAACTACAACAACATAGTCTCAGGGTACCAATTCTCGAACAATTTTTTGCTGATTATCCCCACACTTTTTGAATAAAAGGTGGGGATATTGTGGTTATCTCCGTCGTCCGTCCGTCTGTCTGTCCGTCCGTCCTGGCCAATATCTCCTCGTACACTATTAGCACTAGAACCTTGAAATGTACACACATGGTAGCTATGAGCATATGTGCGACCCTGCACTATTTGGAATTTTGATCTGACCCCTGGGTCAAAAGTTATGGGGGTTGGGGTGGGGCCGGGTCAGAAATTATCACTAATTTTTTTAGGTTATTTTTTCATTTACTTCTTCATTTCTACACAGATTCACTTCAAATTTATACTGGACTTCTCTTATGACAATACGGTCAATCTCAACCATGCATGGCCCCATTCCCAACCCTGGGGCGCCCCGCCTACATAGGCCACACCCACCAAAAATTGCCATTTAGATGATTTACAATAATTTCTTCATTTCTACACGGATTCACTTCAAATTGATACTGAACTTCTCTTATGACAATACGGTCAATCTCAACTATGCGTGGCTTCATTACCAACCCTGGGGCGCCCTGCCCACATAGGTCACACCCACCCAAAATTGCCTTTACTATAACTTCTTCATTTCTACACCAATTCACTTCTAATTGATACTGAACTTCTCTATGACAATACGGTCAATCTCGACTATGCATGGCCCCATTACCAACCCTGGGGCGCCCCGCCCCCATAGACCACACCCAACCAAAATTGCATTTTACTATAATTTCTTCATTTCTACACCGATTCACTTCAAATTGATACTG